>OVAN01001604.1:0-39471 GCA_900406275.1 Anastatica hierochuntica
GTGGAATTGGAGATGTAGACCGAGGTTTTGTGTTTATTCATTGAGAGCCCCAAAATGTTGTGAAATACCACAAGAGAGGTTGTTATGCCTTCCAAAGAAGATATAGAACCGTCGAAGAAAATCAGCACATCATCGGCAAAGGCAAGGTGAGTGATATGCAGTTCTTTTGCTTGAGGGTGAAAACCGATCAGACCTGCATTAAACCTTCTGGACAAGATCTTATCGAACAAATCCATGGCTATGACAAAAAGATAGGGAGAGAGAGAGTCTCCTTGTCTAAGACCTCGGGTTCCTTTGAAAAAACCCGAGAGATCACCATTGACATTTACCGAGAAGGAAGTAGTGGAAATGCATTGGGAGATCCAATTGACATAAGTCTCTGGAAACTGAGCTGCTTTCAAAGCTTGAGTAATGAACTCCCACTTTACCGAGTCAAAAGCTTTCTTGAGATCCACTTTCACCATACCCCTCTTTGACACATTCTTCTGGTTAAAATTCTGGACCAATTCCATGGCTAATAAGACATTTTCAATAAGATGCCGGTTTTTGAAAAATGCAGACTGCTTCTTAGAGATCATTTCAGGCAGAATATTCTGCAGTCTCCGAGAGAGGATCGTGGAAATAACCTTGTAAAGAACGTTACATAACGAGATTGGCCGGGAGTCTTCAATTCTGTCCACATTAATTCTCTTTGGGATAAGGGCAATCGCTGTACTATTCCATTGCTTCAGTAGGCATCCCGAGGAGAAGAACTCTTTTACAGCTTTAGTGACTTCATCTCCAATAAATCCCCATGCTGCTATGAAAAACTCAACGTTGTACCCGTCCGGCCCTGGGGTTTTCTTTCTAGGGAGGCTGAAAATGGTGTCTCTTATTTCCTTCGAGCTTACCTCCTTGACCAGATTTCTTTTCTGTTGTTCTGAACATTGAAAAGAGGTCAAGGAGTCAATATGATCCACCTCTTCAAGATCAAGTGGGTACGGTTGTCCCCCTAGAAGCTTCATATAGAACTGAACACAATGTTCTGCAATGCACTCCTGTTGCTCTATCCTTTGACCTTGATTGTCTTTAAGGTAGAAGATCTGATTATTAGCCCGTCTCGCAGCGACCATTTTATGGAAATAGTTGGTGTTACTATCTCCTTCTGCTAGCCAAGTAATCCTTGATCTCTGGCAAATGAATTTCTCTTCTGCCTCAGCTAGTCGTAGCCACTTCTCGTAAGCTTTTTTCTCTTCAGAAGCTAGATTGGAGCAAGGATTATTGAGAAACCTGATTTGGCAGTCTTTTAAGAGCCCTTCCGCCTCTTGAACTCGATTTTCAATTCCAGAGTAATGCACCCTATTGAACTTTCTGATGCATCGCTTGAGAAGCTTCAGTTTCTTCGAAAGAACAAACATAGCAGTACCATTAATACGCATACTTTTCCAGGCCTCTTCAATCTTTGGCAGAAAATCTTGATGGAGGAGTAAGTAGTTTGAAAACATGAATTGTCTCCTTTTACTTACAGCCTCTTTCCCCAATGAGACACAACTCGGGCAGTGGTCAGAGAAATCGGGTTCTAAGAACTCCCCATAGGACAATGGATATCGCTGTCTCCAATTCTCATTCACTAGAGTTCTATCCAGCTTTTTTGCTAAAGGATTCAGATCCTGCTTGTTCCACCAAGTGTAGTGAGATCCTCTGTAAGTAAGATCCGCAAGCTCTGCCTCACTTAAGCAATCTCTGAATTCCTGCATTCCACTAGGAATCCTTGTGCCTCCAACAGAATCATCACCTGGATTCAGAGCTTGATTGAAGTCTCCTAGAACCAGCCACGGCTTACTGGATACAACTTGATTACCAGCCAAAGCACAAAGATCTGCCCATAGTGATCTTCTGTCTTCTTTGCGATTAGATGCATACACACAGGAGATGACCATTTCAGATTCTTCCTGTGGAAGTTTAACCACACACACTAGCATTTGAGCTGATTTAAATATGACACTAACATCAACAGTAGGATCCCATATCACCCATATTCGGCCAAGCATTGCATGTTCATAATTGGTTTCCACGTTCCAGCCTTGGAAGGTGGATTGAATTATCCGCTGCGATTTCGGTTGCTTCACTTTCGTCTCAATAATGCTTCCAAAGAGGCTCTTAGAAGTCCTAAGCCATTTCCTGAAACTCCTTCTTCTTACGGATTTGTTGAATCCGCGAACATTCCAACAAAAAATATCTACCATACTTACTAGCGGGATAGTGGGGCATTGCCCCGAGACGCTTGGTGCTGCTTATGCGCCAACTTCTTCTGCAGTTGCTTTTCTATCTTCCTGTCTCGCTTAGACTTTACTTCCAGGAACTCTTCTTCCTCCGGTGGACTGTCTTCTTCAGAGTGACTTTCTGGAGGTTCAGAATCACTCCCAGAAGAGGAATCAGAGACATTAGAGTGTGAGCTCGTTTCAGATTCTGAAGGGGTGGCCTGCGTATTCGGATTAGTATTCGGGTGCTGCTTATGCTTCAGTCACCTTTGTCTCTGTTGGATAAGTCAATAGTCTTCTAAGAAGGGAACCGTCCAAAATGCTCAAATTTTGTTATGATCTTAATAATTTTTTGGCCCTTATTTATAAAAATATGTTTTTTTGAAGTTTTTTTTTTTTTACCATGACTTTCAACAGCCTCTTTGTGGATGGAAAGTTTTCAAGCTGAATTCGAAAATTTTTTTGAACGCAACACCATATACAACTCCACAAACATAATACATTTTCCACAACATGATAATAACACTTATAATCTCATAGTACACAAAGCACAAGCCACAAACATACACATGAAGAACCTCTAGGTTCGTTTCGACATTGACACGCTGAAAATACTTAATCAGTGCCTCTTGAGGGCGATTGCAGAGATGATGATGAGAATGACGAAGAAGACAACCCCGATAGAAGCGGCTACAACCGCGGTGCTAGTGGCTTGGCAGAAGTCTCCAAACTGCTGACAAATGGGGAGCCAATTGGTACTTTGGTTGCCGTCATGTGCCAGGCTTACAATTGCTGCCGCCGCCGCAGCTGCTGCTGTATTAAGCGTCAGGACCACCTTGATATACAAACCATTGTAACCATAAAATAGAATAAACTTATTTATATTATATAGCAAATAATGTGGTATTATAATAAAATGTAAAAGGAAGATAACATACGGTATCGGAGACGAGAAGGATCAGTCTTGGCACGACGGCTAGTGGTCGTACAATAGTTACGATGGATAAAGGAAGTGAAAGGACGAGATAACTAGCAACTGCGGCTATGGCAATCACAAAGAACCTTCAAAAAATATTTACTTTACTTAATAATTACTTTTAGTTTAAAATTTTCTTGCTAATGTAAGAAATTAATTGCAAAAATAGTATAAAATGAAAGTATGTGCTACCGTTAATTCGATGCGTTATAATTATATAAATATTAAGAAAATGAACTTAACATTAAAACCAAAAATATTAAGAAAATGAAAATGGACGTACTGAAATGTTGGAAGGTCATCGTAACCGGCTTCGAACTGGAGGAACTGAGTAAAGAAGGGAAGAGTTTCCTCGGCGGTGAACATGAGAGAGGCAGCTGCGATGGTGGCTCCTATGGCGGCCAAACGGAGGAGGAAATCAAATATGGCCAAACCTCTCTTGGAGCCACCTTTGGCGTTGGCTATCATGAAGCTCTTCTTCTTTTTCTCGTCCACAACGACATGGCTTGAGCTTTTGGCAACGGTGCTTGGCTCGCCTATGTGAATAGTGGTGGACTCTGTCGACATTCTCTCTTGCACTTGATGAGGTTTATAATGAATTAGGCAGAGTGTGTATGTTTGTGTATTGAAATGTTTTGTATTGATGGTGTGGGAAACTAATTGCTGATAGGAAAGCTTTATATAGTGCTTGTATTAAGCAGTGGTTGATTAGGAATAATTAGTAGCTAATTAGTGATTAGCTTTTCTTATTGTTTAGCATTGATTATTGAGTTTAGTTGATTTGTTAGAGTTGAAGAGGAGTTGTTGCTTTGGCACCTTGTAACTTTTTGATCCGGACAGATTGTAAAATAAAATCACAAAATATATCGACCCGGTCCCGCCAAAAATAAAACTTACGTGGACTTTGTAAAATCGTACTTTACTGGAATAAAATTTTATCATATAAATATAGAGCCGGAGGAAAGTATAGTAAAAAGTAAAAATAAATTTTAAATTTTTTTTTATTAAAACAACTATAAATAAAATTATATAAACGCAAAGTAATGACAAAAATGTTAGTAGATAATGATTACTCAAGATTTGTATATATCACATATAGATAGGACGTATCATATACGAGAATATTCTCTACATTTTGTTGTATAAATACAAGTATTGTTATCAATAAAGAAGTACGATTCATAAACTCTCTACATGATATCATAGCCTCTTCTGATCCTAACCTAAAAAAAATCAAGCAACTTTCTCTTCTCGCTCAGTTTTTTCTTTTTCTCTGCCCTCTGTTTTCTCTGTTCTTCCTCTCTTCTCACCTTTCGCCATGACCTCTCAGACTGCTCCAACCCCCTCCTCCAAATCGAGTCTTGTCTTCAACATAGCTGATCCTAAATCAACCCTTATCTCCCTGAATATGTCGAACATAACCAAACTTTCTCCTAACAACTTCATCACTTGGCGTTTGCAAGTCTCTGCTCTCCTTGGATCTCATGAACTTCAATGTTTCATCTTCGATGAAGATCATACTCCATCGGCAACCATAACCACCTCTGCCGGTGTTACTCAACCCAATCCAGATCTTGCTGCCTGGAGACGTCAAGACAAGTCCTTGTACAGCTCACTGATCGGTTCTTGACGCTAGCTGTTCAACCGATTGTTGCTCGTGCATCAACTTCGCGAGAAATATGGCAGATCCTTTACCGTATGTATGGGAAGCCATCAAGGGGGCATATAAAACAATCGAAACAGCAGCTTAAACAGATCACAAAAGGAACCACATCGGTTAATGACTACATGCATAGCATCATTGACAAAACCGATCAGCTAGCGTTACTTGGAGCAACCTTAGATCACGAGGACATCCTTGACATCGTCACTGATGGCCTTGGTGAAGAATACAAAGCCATTGTGGACATGGTCAATGGCCGTGACACTCCTATCTCAGTCGATGAACTTCATGAGAAGCTTATCATCCGCGAAAACGTGTTGAATGCCTCTGCTCCAGTTGGAAACTCCTTTCTAGTCACCGCTAATGTCACAAATCTCAACAGTCACTCTCAATCACCGAGGCAACACAACACTCGCGGAGGATACTCTGGCCCGCGTGGAGGTTACTCAAACACTCGTGGAGGCTATCGACCACCAAGACCATATCTTGGTAAGTGCCAAATCTGTGGTGTTCAAGGTCATGGAGCAAAACGATGTTCGCAATACCAACTACCACACACCACACCCAACTATGGACCATCTCCGCCTCCTTACTATCGTGGCTCCTCTCCCTCACTTGCTCCTCATCTACCTTTGCCGCCACCACAATGGCACCCCCAAGCTCATCATACGACCACGAGTTCTCCGGACATGTCTCCGTGGCTACTTGACAGTGGAGCCTCCCACCATATAGCCAGTGATCTCCACAGTCTCTCACTTCACGATCCATACACAGGTGGTGAGAGTGTCATGATCGGGAACGGTACAAACCTTCCCATCACACATACGAGTTCAACCATTCTTCCAACTCCTCTTAAGAATTTACATCTTTCAAATACGTTACTTGTTCCAGATATGAAGAAGAACTTAATCTCTGTCAACAAGTTGTGCAAAACGAATAATGTTGTGGTTCAAATGTCTCCGTTTGATTTTCAGGTGAAGGATCTACGCACGGGGACAACGCTTCTCAACGGCAATGCCAATGAAGGTGTGTACCAGTGGCCGATGATACTCAAGCCAAACACTAAAACAGTTTTAGCCCTCCCTTGCGTCAAATCCACGACACTAAACTGGCACTCACGTCTAGGCCATCTAAACTCCCAAACACTTCAGTTAATGGTTTCTCGTTTTTCTTTACCTCTTTCAGATTCGTTGTCTTCTACTTTACCTTGCAATTCATGTTTCACGAACAAGAGTCACAAGCTACCATTTTCTACCTCTACATTAAGTTCATCTCATCCTCTTCAAATAATATTCTCTGATGTTTGGACATCTCCCGTTTTATCTATTGATGGTTTTAAGTACTATGTCATTTTTGTTGATCATTCCACTAGATACATTTGGCTTTATCCTCTTAAAACGAAGTCTCAGGTTGATCTTATCTTTCCTAAATTCAAAACTCTTGTGGAAAATCGATTCAAACAGAAAATCACAACTCTTTATTCTGACAATGGCGGGGAATATATAGCTCTTCGAGAGATCTATCATCACAAGGGATCACTCATCTAACGTCTCCACCACACACTCCGGAACACAACAGGATACCCGAACGTAAACATCGCCACATCGTGAAGACGGGCCTTGCATTACTCTCACATGCGAACATCCCTCATACGTACTGGACATACTCGTTTGCCGCGACAGTCTACCTCATCAACCGTCTACTCACACCAAATCTTCAAGACTCCTCACCGTACCAACTGCTCTTTGATGTAGAACCCAACTACCTCAAGCTCCGGATGTTCGGATGCCTATGTTATCCATGGATCAAGCCGTATGGTCAAGATAAATTCAGTCCCAAATCCACGCCATGCATTTTCCTCGGTTACAGTCTCTCGCAAAGTGGATATATCTGTCTTGATGTTCCTACCTCCCGCATATACATTTCACGCCATGTCGAGTTCTGTGAATCGGTTTTCCACTTCTCTTCCCTTACTCTTTCTCGTTCTACTTCATCTTCTTCATTATTCTCTGAGACTAACCCCTCTGATTCACCTTCAGCCACACTTATTCCCGTGTATCATCAACCACAAGTACAAGACACACCCCCGGTCACTGATCCTTTACCTGCAGAAGAGAACCAAGACGCACCAGCAACGCCTCCGTTAGCACAACCACCGCAGATCCAACCAGCGGCTCCAGCTCCTGTTAATGATCATCCTATGGTCACACGGGCCAAGAACAATGTTCATAAGTCCAATCCGAAATATGGTCTGGCCGCTATTCTCACTGAAATTGAACCTGAGAATCATGTTCAAGCTCTCAAGGATGAGAAATGGCGACGATCCATGAGCAGTGAATATGATGCCTTTGCTCGTAATGATACATTTGATCTTGTTAATCGCTCCCTGGCGAAGAATACAGTTGGATCAAAATGGTTTTATCGTATTAAACGTTTACCTAATGGTTCCATTGACAGGTACAAAGCCAGGTTGGTCGCAAAAGGTTTTCAACAAAGACCTGGAGTAGACTATCATGATACGCTCAGTCCAGTTATCAAGCATGCTACTATCCGGCTAATATTAGGCACAACCGTCGCAAAGGGCTGGCCGCTTCAACAAATCGACGTAAATAATGCCTTTCTTCAAGGTCCTCTCAATGAAGAAGATTATATGCTACAACCTCCGGGCCTTGAGGACAAAGACAAACCAAATCATGTTTGTCGTCTCAAGAAAGCAGTGTATGGCTTGAAACAAGCACCTCGAGCATGGTACACGACACTCAAAGACTTTCTTGTAAGAATCGAATTTAAGAATACATTCGGTGATGCTTCTCTCTTTACTCTTCACGCGGGTTCATCCTATGTTTATATGCTTATCTATGTCGATGATATCATCATCACGGGCAGTGTTGTAGACCAAATAACTCGCGTGTTTGACCTCCTAGCAGCAAAGTTCTCTTTAAAAGATCTTGGTCCACTTTATTACTTCCTTGGCATGGAAGCTCACCGCACCTCTGAAGGCCTCCTACTTACGCAAAGAAAGTACACGACTGACCTCCTTCGCAAGACACGAATGGCCGATGCTAAACCCGTGGCTACCCCTATGTCTTCATCTGATCAACTTACACTCACGTTGGCACACCTCTTCCTGACCCAACAGAATATCGTGCAACAATAGGAAGCCTACAATATCTTGGTCTCACTCGCCCGAACATTGCCTTTGCGGTGAATCGGTTGTCTCAATATATGCATCAACCAACAACAATACATTGGGAAGCGGTTAAACAAATCCTCTGCTATCTTGCTGGTACGACCAATAAAGGCATATTCTTCTACGTGACAACGCCGCTCAACTTACATGCATACTCTGATGCGGACTGGACAGGTAACAAAGACGACTACTCGTCTACAGGAGCCTACATAGTGTACCTTGGCAAACAACCAATCTCCTGGGCGTCACGTAAACAAAAAGGAGTAGCTCGGTCATCTACTGAATTGGAGTATCGTGCACTCACAGAAACGACATCTGAGGTTAAACGACATTTCTCTCATGTCCGAAATCAGCCTCAAGTCTGACGAGCAACTTGTCATCTTTTGTGATAATTTCGGGGCAACGTACTTATCCGCCAATCCCGTGTTTCACTCCCGCATGAAACATATGGCGTTGAACTATCACTTTGTCCGAGAAATGGTTCAGGCCAAGGTACTCCGTGTTGCTCATATTAGTTCAACCGACCAGTTAGCGGATGCACTAACGAAACCTCTTCCTCGAGCTTGGTTCACTACTCTAAGAGACAAGAATGGACTCTTCCATAGCCGTTCATCTTGAGGGGGCATGTTAGTAGATAATGATTACTCAAGATTTGTATATATCACATATAGATAGGACGTATCATATACGAGAATATTCTCTACATTCTGTTGTATAAATACAAGTATTGTTATCAATAAAGAAGTACGATTCATAAACTCTCTACAAAAAAAAGCATGAACATTGAAACTTCGTCAGAATATCTCCGTTCAAAAGGAAAAAATAAATAAAAAATAAGATTTTTACAAGCCATTTTAGCAAATAATTTAGAAGTTAATTTAAATAAAAATATTAAAATAAAAAGATGCAATATTTGAAGTACTTTTTAAGATGATACGAAAATAAAGAGATTTCACAGAGATACACTACTTGAAAATAAATTTTATACGTTATAACTATATACAAGAATATATAGTTAAAAATTTATTTAAATATTCTTCTAAAATATTTTGCGATTATATCAAAATTATAAATAAAATTAGCCAACGTGATAAAATAGGTTTTATAATAGATTGGTGGTCACATCTATTTAGATACAATTGATCATTTTATAAAAAACGTAAAATATGAACAAAAGACGATAAATTGAATTTATGGTGAATTTTGCCTTTAGTTTTGAGTAAATAGAAGAACACATAGAAGAAAATAAATTTCAAGACACATTCATCTTTGGATAAATCTTGAAATCTTACAATTTATTCGTGATATGAACTATAAAATTCTCTTATTACGAACTGAAGGCAAAAGACAAAAACTATAAAGGAAAAAATTTAGAATAGACAAAGACAAAAAAGTAATTTGCAATTGAGATAAACTGAAGGCAAATAATCTAGTTGATTCTTGTAATCGCTTTTAATTTCTCTATTTTGATTATTTTAAAATCATTATTCGTGAGTGAGGAGATGTTACAAAATGACATATATTGGAAAGTGATCAATGTCAAAAGATGTAACCCTTAACGAGTTTAGAAATTATAAACGAATAGACACATATTAAATGTTAAAGAGACACACTCCTTAACGGAACTAGAATTTGTAAATAAGTAAGTACATATCAAATGTTAAAAAGATACAATTCGTATGAAAGATGCAATACTTCGTAGTATTTTTCAGATTGTTATTATTAATAGGTTATGTGTGTCTAATGTGAGCGTGTAATATGTAGGATAATTATAGTCCACTAGATTGACATATGTAATTGTTAATTTAGATTATGACACGGTCAATATAATCATATATATGATTTGTAACTAGCTCTCTCCATCGTGTCATGTCATCAAATATGTGGTGATACGTGTTTATTTATTTATGAATATGATTTTTGCAATTTTTCACTATTTATTTTTCTGCTATATATATGTTATTATGAATAATTGTACATCACTAAAAATTTACTTATAATTTAATAGACAACCACTATATTGACTCTTCCACTCTTACACTAGCGTTGATATCTTATATGTCAATGAATTATTTATTGCAAATTGTTTAGGAATTTAAATCAAAAGTTCAAAGAATTTTAAAGCGCATAAATATATTCCTTTATAAAAGAGGAACATCATTCAAAGTGAGAGAGATTAACTTGAAGTAAAAAAATAGAGATGCAATACCGCAAACCAAAAGAAATTTTCTCCTACTAATCTAAGTTCTATTGCAATCTCATAGTAATTTGCAATAAAAACTCATCGGTTTTAGTTTATTTACATAGTTATGATATCATTTGTTATCATTTTACATGTAAGTTTTCGTAATATTTAGAGAGTTAATATTTCATATTTTAGTATCTTTTATCTTTAACAACAATGCGCGCGTGGAAAGATAAATTACATACTTTTAATGCTTTTTCATATTTTTCACTATTATCTATATATTTTTCTTTTTTATTCAATAAGTTATAAGTTTAGGAAGAAAATGTATTCAATGAAAACCAAAATCATTTGTCTAAGCGCATTTCATTATATTTGATAATCAATAAATAAATATAATAGATTTTTTGAAGTTGAGCCGTTAGGGTAATTTTTGGGTAAGGTCTTCGTGCCACTACGAAAAGCAAAAATAAAATCAAGGCAAACAATCAAGAAAGTATTACTTTATTGATAGTGTATGAACATGCAAGCATTAAAACATAAAGAATTGAGAATCCTAGGTCTATATTGTAGCTGCATTGCCTTAGCAGAATGTGTAGATGTGTAGATTCTTGTAGATGTCGATATTAGGGTATGTGTTCCCATATATATAGTAGATCGTAGATGGAGAGTTTTGGATATCTCTTAGATCTCTTATAGATTCGTGAATTCAACGAGAATCTCGGTATAAGGAATATTTCCTATATCCTCGCTCATTGCCTCTTTTGGAGATATCCGGAAGAATAAAAAAAATCTTTCTCTTTTGATGATAGGGCTGCCCTTGGTCGCGAGTAGCCGTGTTTTCTGTGTCATTGGTATGATTTTCCCTTGGCGTTGTTCTCTGGTTTCTCGAGCAAAGTTTTTTGGTCGTGGAGCCAAAGATTTATTTACCCTCAACAATTTTCCCCGCAGAGCCATAGCTTAATCATGTCGCTTCTAAATAGATCTTCTCAGCTTTTCGTTGCTTCTATATTCGGGTAATTCTTTCTTCTTTGGCATTGCTTGGCAGATAAGATATGGTTTCCAAGAGTAATAATTACCGAGTGCAATAGTTACCGTGTATATTCAGTGTATCTTCTGCACAATTTTATAGTGGATCCCCTGTCATTTCAAATCCACTCATTTATTGAAGGTTACGAGAAAACCCTTGATATTCTCTCTTGTCTTTATAATCTCTTTTCTGATCAGAGAGTAAACTCCATTGCTTCTTCAACTCATCTTCTCTAAAAAAATTCCATTGCTCCTTTAAAATTATCAATTTCTGTAGCATTCGTCTATGATCTCTACAACAATAAGAAGTTGCCTTTTTCCTTCTCAGTTATCAAGTCGCCATTAGGGTTTCACTTTTCACTCTTCTAACCGGTTTTCCTTTTTTCCGTCTTTCTCAGTAGAACATGTCGAAACGTCAAATTCCTGATTCTTTTACTCAATAATTGACATGTGTTGCGGTCAAGAAGAAATGATCAGAGGACTCAGATTCTATTGGTGAGAAATATTGGCATATGGTGGTTGCTCCATCGGCGCCAAGTAGACCCGAGGGTGATGAGAACCCCTCTTATGCTTCTCGAAAATACAGACCGCCGGTGCCCCTGAGAGAATTTATTGCCCCACTCTTCATGAACATGTTCTGAGGGGTTTGTGGAGCAAAGTGTTTCTTGTGGACGTTGTCTCCTTTAGGGGCCGCAACGTCTCCTCTGCTTTTGCCAAACCCAGAAGGAGTTGCTGAAGATAATAACCTAATGTTTCATCCTTGTGACATAAATTTATGTAAATTTTGCCTCAAATATTGTTTAGATATTGAAAAGGCAAAACAATGAAAAAAAAACTATTGTATATTTTAAAATTCTTCATTTTTACTTTCATATTTTATTATTGCTTGCTATCTTATAGTTTCATACAAAAGTTTAAAATGATGAATTTGAGATTTGAAAATAACTTAACATAAATGAGACATGTAATTTGTGATTAAAATTTTTAGACAAAAAACGAAAGTAAGACGAATAAGAAAAAGTTTTTTTTATCAATAAAATTAATTTATCTAAATTTTGAAACATTTTAAAGAATCTATACTTCATGTAGAGAATATGCATGCTTTCAAAATTCCTGATTAAACTGTCTCAATTTTTAGATTTATATCACGGTTTACAAAATTTTGTATTTTAGTAACAAAAAGTGGACTGTGTATAAAAATCTAATTGTACGAGTCATAATTATACAAATAATTATATTTTAAATTTTAATAGAGAAACTATATTTTTCATATATATTATCTTTGTATCACTTTTATACTAATATCTAGTTTGTTGGCCTACATCTGATGCAAACATTAAAATTTTATAAATAAATTATAGTTTTGATAACTCGGTAATATAATATTATCTCATTATATAATTTATAATGTGCATTTATATGCTAAACTAAAAAACTTTATTCTCATAATTTTTGTTGTATTATTTTAAGTTTTATTTTATACACTTTGTTATATATGTTTTAAATTTGGGTCAAGGTAATAAAATTCATTTAACTTTTTTTAACATATGATGAAATATTTTATTCTCTTACATTCGACCTCACTATGCACTATGATATTAATAGCATTAATCATAATATTGGTGCTATTTTGGACTTATTAAATTTCTCTTATTTTTGTTTGGTTTTCTAAATAGGAAATGTGATTATATTATTATTTAAAAAAATTTCATTACAATTTATTATATATACATAAGAACGTTAAAAGTGGATAACACATTTTATTTAACATAAAAATATATAATTTTTATAGTTAAATAGGATTATTAAAAAATTGATTTTTCAGTAAATTTTCATTTTTGTAAGATTTTCCTTTTTCAAAATTTTAATTAATTGTTTTTATTTTTTAGATTTTCAATTTTTAATTAATAAAATATTCATTAAGAGTAGTCATGTAATCAACCACTTCGACTTTCAATCTCATGCAAATTCACTTCACAAATAATATATAAGAAAATGTAAACCTCTTCTCAGAGATTGCTTCGACAATTAACAACAAACTTAAATGAAAATATTATCCTTAACTAGATGAACACCCATACGTAAGCACAAATTTTTGTTCTAAAATTTCTATAATGATTAGCTAAAGTTAAATATGGTGTTTTGTAAAAAACTTTGAGCTGGAAATGAGTGCTGATACATTTTAGCTAGGTTACACACGCGAGAAAAATATATTACATTATGAAGATAAAAATAGAGATGCACTTCTCGTAAAATTAAAATATTAAAATTATTTACCGAATAAATATTTGATGATGCATGTTTTAATTTACGGTTCAACCTAAAAATATATTTTATTTATTATTGATTATCTAATATCATGACTCATGCTTATACTACAAATAATTGTGCTTTTCTTTAAATTCATTTTTCTCCCACATTTATACGTATTGAATAAAAAAATATAGACAATATTGAAAAATACGAAAAACATTCAAAAATATGTAATTCATTTTCTACGCGTATATTATTTTTAGACATAGAAGACCCTAAAAGTATGTAACATTAACTCCTCCATGGATGTTACCAAAACATACATGTAAAATGCTACCAAACAATATCATAATATAGTGGGTAAACCCAAATCGATGAGTTTACGCTGCAAATTAATATGAGATTGTAATGAAGGTTATAGTAGTAGGAGTAAAACTTCTCTTGAGAATTTGCGGTGTCACAATTAAGTTTCCTTACTTCACGTTAATTTCGCACTGTTTTTGGTATAATCCTTTCTAAATTAGTGATGCGGTTTGGATTTCTTCGAATTGTTGATATAAATGTTACAATTAACGATTCATTAACATGAAAGATATTAATATTAGTATGAGATTAGAAGAGTTAGTACAATAAATGACTATAAAATTAAAAATAAACTCTTAATGATGTATACTTAACCATAATAACTTATATTTAAAAGAACAATAAATAATGGAGAATTACAACAATCATACTTATAACATAAAGAACACGTGCCACCTCTATATCTGATGATGTGACACAATTATGGAGAGAATTGTCTAAAAATCTTATATATGATTAAACGTTTTCTGTCAGGATATTCCCCTTCATGAAATCATTTTTGTTTCAAAATTCAAATGTAAAAGCTGCAAATATATTATTAATTATTGTTTTCTTCTGAACGTTAGCTAGGTTGATACTTGTTGAGCGATGCCTATTTTGAATCTCAAACCAAACCAAATAAGCAAAGAAGTCAAGGAAGGAATACTAGTTAAGAAAAAGTAATGAAGTTGTTGACTATGCTAAGTGGTTATGTAGTAGTTAAAAGGGACGCTTCACGGTTGCATGATATAAGCTTTATTTTTTTTGGGATAAAATTTAGAATTTTCATAAAAATGATACAGAGTTTGTAGGGGTTTACAAAAAAAGGTACAGCTTTAGGATGTTAATGTGAATAATGTTGTGTTGTATTGATTCAGAAGGTGTACATGAGTCTTATATACAAGCAGAGTACCTAAGATCTAGGAGAATATGAGATAAGAAGAGATCATATACAATAGGTGTGCACAATATTATCTTAACTGCTCAATACGCCCCCTCAAGATGGACGAAGGGACGAGAGTCCAATCTTGTCGAGCATGGGGCGCAGCTTAGCACAAGGTAATGACTTGGTCAATGCATCAACTAGCTGATCGGCAGAAGCAACATGTATAACCTTGAGCAATCCGGCTTGAACCAACTCTCTAATGACGTGATAATCAACCGCAACATGCTTCATACGAGTGTGAAATACTGGATTAGCACATAGATATGTAGCCCCGATGTTGTCACAATAGATTGTAGGTGGTTCTGTCACTGAAAAACCGAGCTCACGAAGCAAAGAAAGGACCCATTCGAGTTCACTTGCTGTATCCGAAACAGACTTGTACTATGCCTCGGTTGATGATCTAGCAATCCGCTTTTGTTTCTTGGATGACCACGCGACAAGATGATCTCCTACATACACCAAATACGCACTCGTAGAGGCATAGTAGTCACGATCACCCACCCAATCTGCATCTGAGTAAGCGCGAAGAGTCATATCAATATTTGCATAGAAGAAGAGACCATGTGTCTTTGTACCACAGAGATAACGCGCAACTCTCTTTGCCACAAGCCAGTGACTTTCGCGCGGCTCATGCATGTACTGAGAGAGCTTATTGACTGTATAGGCAATGTCCGGTCGCGTGATAAGCAAGTACTGAAGGCTGCCAATCACCGAACGGTACTCGGTTGGATCGGGAAGCAAAGGACCAGAGTGAGCGGTGAGAGGAGGGTCATCAACCATCGGCGTGGAAATAGGTTTTGCTGTGACCATGTTCATGCGATGAAGGAGATCATTGATATACTTTGTCTGCGTAAGAGTGATCCCTGCCGATGTTCTTGTAACTTCAATACCAAGAAAATAGCTCAGCTCTCCCACATCCTTAAGCGAGAAACGAGCTGAAAGTAAGACAATGAATTGATAGATATGATCTTCAAAATTCCCAGTGACCACAATATCATTCACATACACTAACACAAAAAGAACAATGCTCGAAACATGTAGCGTGAATAGAGATGTATCAGCCACAGAGTTCTGAAAACCACATTCAAGTAAGAAGGTACGTAGTGCAGTGTACCAGGCTCGCGAAACTTGCTTAAGACCATAGATTGCTTTGATCAACTTACAAACATGATTTGGCTTGTCTTGATCAACAAAACCCGACGGTTGTTCCATATAGACATCTGCCGAAAGATAACCTTGCAAGAAAGCATTATTAACATCCAATTGTCTTAGCAACCAACCTCGAGATGCAGATTGACCAAGAACTAAGCGAATGGTTGGATGTTTAATAACCGGACTGAATGTGTCAAAATAATCAATGTCTGGTCGTTGATTGTATCCTTTCGCTACAAGGAGAGATTTTTATCTCTCCACTATCCCATCTTGGTTTCGTTTGATAGAAACACCCATCGACAACCTACAAGATTATATGATGAATCATAAGGGACAAGCATCCACGTACCAAATTGTACCTGAGAGTTAATCTCCTCTCCCATAGAGTTTCGCCATCGATCATTTTTTAATGCTTGAACATATGTTCTCGGTTCTGTGTCATTATCAGGAGCAGCAACAATACTCAATGTATAACGAGGATTTGGTTTTGAAATATGATTTTTCGACCTGGTAACCATCAGATGAGTATTGGTGATCTCGAGAGGAGGCTGGGGAACATACAAAACTATTGCTTGAGAGACGTTTTCATGTTGAGGAGAAGAAGATGATGACGATGACGGTGTCAAGGACATAGGCATCTTTTTCGGAAGAAGACTCACCTGTCAAAGACTGATCGTGCAATGGAGATGCTACAGGTGATGATTGCTTAGCCGGTGTCGATGATGAAGAAGCTTGACTAGAGGACACATCACACGGTCTGGGAGTGAATGCTGGAGGAAGAAGAGTGATCGAAGGAGAGGTCTGTGAGTTGGGGAAAACCGGATCCAATGATGAAGATGAAGGAGATGATGAAGAAGGAGAGGACGAAGACACTAAGGCAAAAGGAAAACTGTTTTCAAAAAAGTCTACATGCCGTGAGGCATATAGTCTTGAATTTGCGATGTCATAACATAGATAGGCACTTTGACTAAGCGAATAACCTACAAAAACACATGGAGCAGAATGTAAATCAAGTTTATGAGAAGAATATGGACGAAGCCACGGGTAACAAAGACAACCAAAACTCGAAATTTGGAATAATTCAGTGGTTCTTTAAAAAAAGCTTCAAAAGGAATTTGAAAGTTTAGTGGTGAGCTGGAAAGACGGTTAATCAAGTACACAGCAGTAGCAAATGCAAAGGACCAATATTCAAAAGGCATATGCGCATGAGATAAGAGAGTTAAACAAGTTTCAACAATGTGTCTGTGTTTGCGCTCTGAAATCCCATTATGCTCAGGAGTATGGGGAGGCGAAGTAAAGTGAGAAATGCCATTCTGTGAAAGAAACGATTTAAGCACTTGAAATTCGCCCCCATTGTCTGAGTAAGACGTAACAATACGAGATTGTAAACGATTCTCAACAATTTCCTTAAAGCATTTGAGTGTCTCAAAAACTTGTGATTTTCGTTTAAGCGGATAAAGCCATGTGTACCTTGTAAAATAATCAACAAAAACCACATAATATTTATAGCCATCGAAAGAAAGCAATGGTGATGTCCAAACATCAGAATAAATGACCTCTAACAGTTGAGAAGACTTGCGCGTGTTTGTTCTATGACTTTTGTTAATAGAACAAGAGTTGCATAGCAAAGAACCCTGAATTTTATTAGAAAAAGGCAAAGAACATTTAGAAAGCACACGAGATAAAAGTTCAAAGGACAGATGACCAAGGCGAGAATGCCATTCAATCATCGACGTTTTTATTATAGAAAGCACTTGAAATTTCGCAGAAGAGGACACATAATCCAGTCATTCATACATCCCATCTTTAGTTTGACCGGTTTTGAGAAGTGTCCCCGTGGTTAGCTCCCTCACCTGAAACGACCAAGGATCAAAGGTTATAAATACTCCATTATCCGCACAAGTTTGCCGCACCGACATCAAATTCTTTTCAATATTCAGAACAAGAAGAACATTTTCAAGACAATAAAACCAAATGATAGAGATAGAGAGATTTAGAACCAGTATGCATGATCGGATGTCCCGATCCATCACCGAGAATCACAACCTCATTCCCATGATACGGAGATGCTATATTCAAATTGCTTAGGTCTGAAGTAACATGATGGGAGACCCTTGAATCAAGCAACCGGGATGGTGCCTCGGCCGAGTGAGGCATTGAGCTCATCGTGGTAGTGTGATGAGATCTTGGCTGCCATGGAGCCTGCGGCTGATAAGGGGGTTGAGAGTTAACAGCAACAACATGAAATTGTGGACATCGTTGCACACTATGACCCTGAACTCCACACGCTTGACATTTTCCCAAGTAAGGTCTTGGAGAACGTTGAAAAGAATTTTGTTGGTAGTGATTCTGCTGAGGTCGAGGTCCTTGGAAATATTGCTATCGAAAAACATTGTTAGGTGGACGAAAATTTGACTTGGATTTGTGTGTTACCATGTTAGCCGTGATCAGGAGAGACACCGGTGAGGGAGAGATGAGCAGAGCCGCTTCTCTGTTCACTAACTTGTCTCGAAGCTCATCTAGCGTGGGAGATGTATCACGGCCATTGATCTGTTCAACAATTCCTCGATAATCCTCAGTCAAGCCATCGAGAACGCACTCCACAAAATCTTCATGATCAAGTGGCTTTCCTAGAAGAGCCAAGTGATCAGCTTTCGACTTAACCGATTGAATGTATTCGTCAATGGTGCGTTCTCCTTTGACGTTTTTCTTCAATTGCTCCTTGATCTATTTCATATGCCCACGAGAAGGCCGACCATACATAGATCAAAGGGTGAGCCAAGCTTCCAAGGCTGTTGTAGCCGTGTAGATTACAGGCTGGAGAGAGAGAGCAACAGACCCTAGAATCGCCGCAAACACAAGCTTGTCTTGTCGACACGAGGTTGTGTATTGCGGGTTCGACATGGTGAGATTGTTTACCTGTGTGGTTGGAGCAGGAACCTCAGAATCTTCGGTGATGAATTTCTTGAGATTGTGACCTTCAAGAAACAGAGTAACTTGAAGGCTCCATGTGATGTAATTTGTTGTGGTAAGTCTTGTGATAGAGCTCATGTTGATTGAGTAGACAGGGTACTACGGATTTTCGGGGTTTACTGGCACGGCAAGAGAAGTTCCTGAGGTTGCAGAAGACTCCATTGTAGGGTTCATCGTAGGTTTTGTGTTTGGGATTTTTTTTTTCCAGAGATCGTGAGACTCTGATCCTATGTCAATAATGTTGTGTTGTATTGATTCAGAAGGTATACATGAGTCTTATATACAAGTAGAGTACCTAAGATCTAAGAGAATATGAGATAAAAAGAGATCATATACAATAGATATGCACAATATTATCTTAACTACTCAATAGTTACTTGTCTCAAAAAAATAAAAAACAAGAAAGATCCTAGTGGAATCCTTACTCCGGTTGAAATGTTTCACTCATATCTCAGCCACCGTTGCATAAGAGGAGCATATTTTGCTTTACTCCTCTTAGCTATGATCACGTCTCTCAACCATCTATCTACCTTCTTTGTTAAGCTTTGCTTGTGGATGAGGTTTGGTCATGTAGTCTCTTGTTTCTTTCGGACCAAATCTTGTAGATAATTCCTTGCGCTAAAAGCCGTTGGAGAAGTACTGGAGAGTGAGAATCCTGGCCATTTAACCACAACATCAATGCACTCCAAGTATGAAAGGAGAACACCCTGTTTACTAGTCTTTTAGTAGCCCAACCCCATAGTTCTTCACTTACAACACATCTCAAGAATAAGTGGTCCTTGTCTTCCTGATGACTGTTGCAAAGAAAACACAAGTTTGAATTTTGGATTCCCCACCTCTCCAATCTGGTTCTTATTGGCAGCCTATCAAGGTGAGTTACCCACATGTGAAAAGAATACCGCGGAATCGAACCTTTGAACCAAATACATTTAGTCCATTCCTGCTTTGGAGCTTGATCTCTTACTACTTCCCAGATCTTTTTTGTACAGAATCTATCAAGTTCTTGATCCTTAACAAACCAGAATACCTTGTCTTCCACAGATTCATCTAGGGGGAGGTCAATGGTCGTTAAGTAAGTGTATAACATCTCCGCTTGGTCTGATCTCGCACTAGGAACTCGCCAACCTGAGGCTGAAATTGCCTCTGCCACAGTTGCAGAGCGATGAATACCTAACTGTCTTTGACCATCTTTTGAAACAACAAGTGAAGGGGACCTAGAGGTGTCCACAAATCGAACCAGAAACTTATTTTTTGCCCATTACCAAGCCTCCATTTCATGAACAGCCTTGCGAGAGCTCTGAGCTTGAGAATCCGTTTCCAAATCTAAGAGCTTTGTCTATTTTCATCCTGGTCCCAGAAAACAACTTCTTTTAATCTGTTTTCTTTGATCCAAGATGGCCAAAGAGAAGTAGAATTTGCAAACAATAGCCAAATCAGTCTCAAGGAAAGAGTTTTATTCCAACAACTAAAGTTCCGGAGACATAAGCCACCCTCATCACTGGCTAAGCAAACTTGTGTCCAAGACACTTTTACATTAGCCCTACTTTCGATTTTTCCATTCCAAAGGAACTGAACGCAAAGACTTTCTATCTTTTTTAAGCATCCTTTGGCAGAGTAAATGTAGACATCCAGAAATTAAGACAGACATAGATCACAGAGGATATTAATTCTCTCCTACCAACATAAGAGAGAGCCCTTGAGGACCAAGAAGAGAACTTTCCTTCAATTTTCTGAATCAGTGGTTGAAAATCTGAAATACGCAGCTTCCGATGCATCAAGGGCAGCCATAGGTACCTAACTGGGAGCGAATCCAAAGTGAAACCAAGAACCTGTCAGGTTCCTGGTTTCTTATTGGTTCAAACCAGCGGCAAAGAGCTCTGTTTTTGATCTATTCATATTTAGACCAGACCAGGCTGCAAAAGAATCCAAAGCCTGACATATATGCTCCAGAGAGGAACATTCACCATCAAAGAATATCATTAGATCATCTGCGAAAGGTAAGCATGATATAAGTTTGTATGTGTGTAAAACTTTGAAGGTGTAAACAAAACATATTATAGCTATACAACTCTCAGTTTTCAAACTCTAACGTGTAAGTTCTAAAAGGAAATCAAACTCAAACAAATGAACGAAGAAAGTAGTATAAAGAGTAAAAAAAATTTAAAACTTAACCATGTAATCTATTTGAATATATTTACGACATTTTCCTTAATTATACATTTTCTGCCAGGATACTCCTCTTGATGAAATTAATCATTTTGTTTCAAATTCAAATGCAAATACAATTTAGTAATAATTGTTTTCTTATGCACGTTAGGTTTGATTATTGTTTTTTTTATATCATCTGGAAACATAAACAAAAGTTAAACCATACACTTACAAACAACCACAAAAACCAGAACCCACCTACTTTCATGGCCTGTAGAAAACCAAAAAATAGAGAACCACTAAGGAAAGAAACAGATCTCAACGCCAAAAATTAAAACGAAGCCACAAAGGCCTGCATTTTCTCATTGTCAAACACATTTCCAAGCCAGCTCGGGTAACCTTGAGAGACATAAGATTGGAAACGGCCATCTTTGATGACACTGAGCGCAATAAGAAAACGACCATTTTATTTGCTCCAAAACAAATTCCCACTTCTCAAAAAATTGAAGGACAACATTTACCTCTACTACATAATAGGCAAAAGAAGGCCAGGCTTTTGGCCTCAACAAAGCTTTCGTAAGGTTTCCTACCTCCGAAGCTAACACCACCTGTTTTATTCTGTGACTGACCAAAACATTCATAGTCCAGAAGAGGCTTTGGAAATGAGCTTGGTCTGGTGAGTCAATATTATGGAAACATCGACGACTATATAATAGAACCTCACCTTCAGAATTCCTTAAAACCCAAGCAGCTCCTGATTGCTTTGTTCTTTCACACCACTTAGTACCAATATTACACTTCAACCACGGTGGTTTTGGGGGCTTCCAAACAATAGCAGATTCACACCTAGAAGGGTCTAAGGCTGGCCTGAATTGAGCATCCACTTGCTGAGCTAAAAACCATTCGTTAACATTCTCTTGTACTTTCTCCACCGTTTCCTTAGCTGAGAATGTTTTACCCTCAATGGCAGCCTTATACCTATTTTTCCACAGTATCTTAAGTATCCAAGGAGGGGATCTCGCGAGGGAAATATCAAATTCCTGTTTTTTTGCAAATTCTAGCAAGTAGAAAATGTTATAAAAATAGAGGTTTCACTAAATCCTTGAGAGGGAAAAGGAACACCTGACAATGCCCACACTTGTCTTGCTATGGTACATTGAAAGAGGACATGGTTTGTAGATTCACCTTCCATACCGCAAATTTGACAACATTGGTCCACCTTTAAACCTCTCTTGCTCAAATTATCTGCAACAGCTATGGCTCCCTGTACAACTTTCCACATAAACACCTTTATCTTGGGAGCTGTTTGCGTTGCCCAGATGCAATCTTTGACACCATTGAGTGATGGTTGAGCTGTTGTTTGCCAGATGACATCAGCTTGTTGGATTTTATGAGCTAACCAGTAACCCGACTTTATCGAGTACTCTCCCGATTTGGTATGATTCCAAACCCAAAAAATTCATCAATATGAACCACCGGTTTCTGAGCCATGATTAACTGGACATCTCGTGGAAAAAAGAGATCATCCAAGGCCTGTATATTCTAATTTCTTCTCTGCACATCAATTAAATCTTCCACACGCAAGTTCATGTTAACAGAGAAATGTCTAAGCAATGGTAATCTCATTTGACCATCAAAAATCCATTTATCACTCTAGATTCTGAGAGATTTACCATTACCAATCATTTGTCTCAGACCTTGTTGCAAGAGATCTCTTCCCGCAAGAATACTCCTCCAAGCGTAGGAAGGCCTCGTCCCATGAGTAGCTTCCAAAAACATCGAATCATTGAAATATCTACTCTTTAATACCTTTGTACATAATCCTTCTGAAAATTGCAATATTCTCCATGCTTGTTTAGCTAGAAGGGATACGTTAAAGGTTTCTATATCCCTGAATCCAAGGCCACCGTCTTTTTTGGCTAGACACATTTGGTTCCAACTAACCTAGTTGATTTTGCTCTTGTGGTCAATAGAATTCCACCAGAAGTCAGCCATTGCACTGGTTAAAGAGTGACAAGTATGTTTTGGTAGCTTAAACACTGACATGGCATAGACAGACATAACCATTGCTATTGCTTTCAGCATAACCTCCTTTCCCCCATGCGAGAGGTTCTTTACGAACCATGCAGACATTTTTGATTTCATTTTCTCATGAATGTAAGCAAGCATTTCTCTCTTAGATCCACTAAGGCACTCTGGCAAACCAAGGTACTTCACGGTACCTCCTTCATTCTGTATGCCCAAAATTCCTTTAATTTGAAGCCTCAAGTCATCATTGACCTTACTTCCAAAAGTTATGGATGACTTCTGAGGATTAATGAGTTGACCATTGGCTTGAGCATAAGATTGCAAAATAGAGTTCAGAGCATAAATTGAGATACCTCAGCCTTACAAGCAAAAAGACTGTCATCTGCAAATAACAAATGATTGATGGCAGGACCCTCATCTGAAAATTGAATTCCATTGATAGCTTCAAACGCTTCAGCTCTATGAAACAAGTTGATGAGGCCTTCAGTACATAAGACAAAGAGAAAAGGAGAGAGAGGATTTCCTTGTCTCAAACCTCTTCTTGGAGTTATTAATCCAAAAGGTTGTCCATTCATGAGTACCGAGTATGACACCGTTTCTACACAACAAATGACCCAACCTATCCACTTTTCATGAAATCCTAAAGCCTTCAAAAGTTTTTTCAAGTAAGACCATTCCAACATATCATAGGTCTTGGACATATCGAATTTAATAACCAAGAAGTCCTTAGATACCTGCGGGTGAGTCTTTAACCCATGTACGAGCTCATGTGCCACAATTATGTTGTCTGTGATGATCCTACCAGATACAAAGACTGTTTGATACAAGCAAATACATTAGTGGTTGAAGTCTTTTGACCAAGATCTTGGACATTATCTTGTACATCATAGAGCACACACTAATTGGCCTCAAATCTAACATTTGTTCAGATTCTTGAATCTTAGGCAGAAGAAAAATTTGGGTAAAGTTCACTTCCATTGGAAAGACACCTTCCTCAAAAAACTTCTGTACCTCCTGCATCACTTGAGGCTCAATGATAGGCCAAAATTTCTGAAAGAAAAGACCTGTCATTCCATCCGCTCCAGGAGCACTCGATGGTTTGATCGAAAAGACAGCCTCCTTGATTTCTTGCACACTAACTAGGCCAATAAGGTTCTGGTTCATCTCCACAGTGACTTTAGAAGGAAACCCATCAAAAAAGTAAGAAAAATTGTTAGGACCAGATGATTAAAAGAGGTTTCGAAAGTAACTAGCTACAACTTCCCCTTTAGCAGCTTCACTTCTCTATAAATTACCATCTACATCTTTAAGTTGCTGAACTCTTTTCCTGGTTCTATATTTCTTTACTGATTGATGAAAAAACTTAGTGTTATTGTCTCCTTCCTTTAGCCATTTCTCCCTACTTTTTTGTGCCCAATACATCTCTTCCTTTTTATAGGCTATTATCATGTCTTTCCTTAAGCTTTGGATTTTTTGAGACGAACGATTAAACGATGATTGTTCAGCTTCAAGAGCTACCTAAATCTGATGTAGCTTGTATCTTGCATTCACATTATTCTTCTTTTTACATTTACTCAGATTCCTCCTACACTCACGGAATCTGTCCACTACCGAAGCTTAACTACCCATATTTTGTTTGCACCAAGACTCCCGTATCACCACTTTAACATCAACTTTGATCAAAAACCTTTTATCAAATCAAAATTGTCCTCTCTAGACATCTTTGGCAGAGACCAGACTCACTATTATAGGTCTGTGATCAGACCCACGTTTATCAAGAAAGGAGTGATTTGATGCCGGAAATAGCCTGTACCATTATGGGTTGCCAAAACTCCTGTCTAGCTTACATTGTATCCAGTGTTCATACCTTCTTCCCCCCATGTAAAGCTATTTTCATGCCCCGACAACTCCATCATTCTACATGCATGAATCATCTGACCAAACTCAAAACAAAGCTTATCATCTGTGCTGGGACCACCCAACTTTTCTCTTGCATGAAGAATAACATTAAAATCACCCAACATACACCAAGCATCATGCCTATGTACACCAATTCTGGTAATTCTTTCCCAAAGGCTTGATCTATATTTAACATTAGGTTCACCAGAGATAAAAGATACAAAAAAGCTCCTATCACCAACCAGGAGTTTACAGTCTAGCATGTTCTTATCTACAACCAAAAACTCGACCTGAACCGAACTTTTCCACATTAAGGCTAGACCTCCTCTTCTACCTACAAGATTCACAGTGAAAACATGGTCATAACCTAGCCACACTTGAAGGTCTACTAACTGATCCTTAGTATTCATAATTTCCATCAAAAATATACAGTCAGGGAAATGCTGATGGCAAATTTCCCTGAGTCTTGGAATCACCAAGTCTTGAGGGTGCCCTAATCCTTGGCAATTCCAACTGAATAAGCTCATCTGGACTTTGGCAGTCCCTTGATTGGGACTGCATTTGAGTCTTGGCATTTAGCCTCTTGCAAATGCATCTCTTTGTCATCTGGAGGCTTTCTCTTCTCTTGATGTCCTTTAGCTACTCCTTTCTTCGTTTCTTCCTGCTTCTTGTGTCCCTTGTCAACACGAATTACTGGCTTTCTTTTACTTATATGGGGTCTTCTTCTTTGATTTTTCCTACTAGAAGATGTCCCAGAGGAAGTAGGTTCAACAGAACCAATCCTATAAATCGTCGGACATACCTCAGTAGGCACCATCTCAAAGACTTTAGGAGGCATCATAGCATTAACCTCCCTTTTCCAGTTATTGTACTCCATTGAACTAGCCCCACCAGACTTGAAAGCCGCTGCCATTAGCTTTGGAGTATGAATATCATTCAACCCAGTTTCCAGCCTAAGAGACTTCATTTGGAAATCGAAAACAAGCCCTTTACCCTTATCCACCTGGTTTGTTATCACCGGTGGCGGTGCCAGTCGCAATATGGTCTTCTCAGCGATCAGGTCCTTCTCAACATTTTGAATAGATGCTTTAACCCTTTCCTCTCTGATAATTCTCTCTGGACCATTAGCAGTCAATAAGTACCTTCTCATTTCCTCCAACACCTCTGCTGCTATTCTAGGTCTCCCATTCATGGGATTAATCCCCACCTGAGCATCAGAAAATACTCCATATAAAGGATCTGATTGATCAAGCACCGGACTTTCAACACTATTAGAAGGTTGAGATGTACCTGTTGATCCTTTATCTTTTGGTTGTCTCAGAGGACATTGAGATTGCTCATGAGTGAGTCTTTGACAGTGGTAGCATCTTTTTTGTATCCTCTCATAGTCATATATAATTTTGACAGTTTCTCCATTGGGACACAAAACCTTCTTAGATCTTTTTAGGGGCCTGGATACATCATGACGGATCTTGACACGAACATAGTCCTTGACCTGAGGCTTCTTCGGGTCAAAGGCCACCACTATAACTTGTCCTGCAAACTCTCCCAGAGCCATGAGAGCTTTTTCTGTGTAATGGTTCACCAGAACATTACGCATCTGAACCCAAACTTCAATATGCTGAAGATAATCCAGCAATGGCGATTCCTCCCAATGTTACATAACAGTGGTCCAATGGTTGAAGGAGTGGACACCCATATTGAGAACTACTTCTAAATCATGTTCATAGTGGAACACAAACTGGAACCTCTCTTTAGATAGAGCGATTCCTCTAACTCTTTCATACAGTTGCCACTTACGAGGCATGTCCTGGATGAGGTCATCTACCTTCTGAGATGAGGGATTAAGAATCCTTCCGGTGATGCTCATCTTGTTCCTCTCCGGTGAACTATACTCTGGCAAGTCGGGAAGCACATACGGTTCGTCGTCTTCTTCGATCTGTAGCTCCATCATCGCACGATCTAGCTCCACCGACATTGAAACAGGTAAGTATTTACTCTTTTTGCAATGATTTTGAGACCAAATCTTCGATTGTAACCCCTGATTTGGGAAGAACAACTTGAATATTTGGTAAAGTAAGAGAGATAAAGACAAGTGTTAACTCTGTATTTGGGAAAAAACCCAGCCACAAGCACTATTTCTAAAAGTGGAAGACTCTAATAGAAACAGCGAGACCTAAGCCCAAAACAAGGGAGCCACACCAGGTTGATTATTGATATCATCTACTATTTAAATATCCTCATCTCTCTTCTTAGTTGTATGTATCCTTTTCAAATCAGATACAAAATGGCTCCCAGGAGGATCAGAAACTCCGAAACCGACGTGGCAACCTTATTGCCGAGCAACACCTCGTCGATATCTTTAGAGAAGGCTTGATCGTCACAGTTACTCAAACTGCATCAGTGATCCGCCAATGGATCCCAATGGTCTGCTACATCAACCGTTGTTTCTCGTTACACCCTCTGATCGTTGGAGTCGGCGTCCAGTGGACACAGGATAATTCTAACCAGGGCTGAGCGTTTGGATATTCGTGTCGGATTCAGGTAGGGTATTTCGGGTTTCGGGTCGGTTCGGAGGTCGAAGATCCATTTAGATATTTTTGGAATTCGCTTCGGTTCGGATTCGGGTTCGCGTATTCCGAGTATTTATTTTTGGAACCGAAAAATATCCGATACTTGTTCGAGTATTTTTGATTCTAGTAGTTTAGTTACTTTTAAATACCCGAAGTACCCAAAAATACTAGAAGTATCCAAAATACTCAAAAATATCTAAAAGTAATAGAATAAATACTAAAAAGTTCCCGAAATATTCAAAGTTACTCGAAATACCTGAAATACTTAAAAAATAAATAATATTTTAGAAATAAAAATTATAATTTTGATTATTTATATTATAGATATTTAAATATAAATATATTTTGTATATTTAATTATTTTCGGTATTTCGAGTACTAATTCGGTTTTCAGTTCGGTTCTAATTCTTTCGGATATTGAGGTCAAGATCCGTTCGAATATTTCAAAGATTCGGATTTAGTTTTTCGGTTGAGGTTTGGTTCGATTATTTGGATCCAGGTATTTTGCCATCCCTACTTCAAATCAAATTCGGCACATTAACAACTTGGGCTATGTGCTCATAATATTTAAAAGACTAGCAAAAAGAAGATTCAATAAAAAAACCCTTAAATTTTCTAAAATGGGCTATAAAATATAAGAAAATTTTGCGAAAATAATATGGACCAATGCATTTGCACATCTTGCACATGGCAAGAACCGGCCTGGTGTGAAACCCTAACTCGTTTTTACTTATAATAGTTTGATTTCTAATCAAACAATTCATCAAATACATTTAACTTTAAGTTAGCATAAATTAACTTCGAGGTTTCAGAATACAGTAACATTTTGCTATATGCTATAACGTTACTATAAGCTACTACAATGTTATGAACCTTTTACCCATAGATACTTAGTAAATCCACCATCCTTCCCTTTCTAATCTTGATATGCGTGCTGATCAGCTAGGCAAGCCATCATGGATAGACTGAGACCTGCATTCACAGTGAATACATCAACAAAGACTTGCCGAGTGAGATCGGTCATATATCCCATCTCACCAACCACACAGAGAAACATCTGGTTTTTAATCAGTTCATTACATATTTACAGTTAGTTATAGTTTTAACTGTGCAAATCCGACCATCAGCCTTATCAGAAACAGTAAACTCGACCATAAGCCTTTAAGATAAGTTAACTCGACCATTGGCCATGTGAACAGTTAACATTCGGCCATCAACCTTTTTAATAAACAAGCATTCGGTCTTCAATCATCAATCAAGCAGCCACAACCAATTGACCTTCATAGAATTTAAGTGTGAACTACGATCACAAACTCACCTAAGCCTATCAGGTTGATCGGTCATAAAGTCTCATCGAGCCGATCTCTTTGGTCAATTGCACCAGTAAGTCATTCGGCTCAGTCGGGTCGTAGCTTTCTCGGTCAATCTCTATGAAAATCACCTAGTTCTTTCTGACTTCTTGTTTTCTCGTGAAAATGAGAGAATAATCGTCACTTTTCCTTTAATACTCGAAATGTTGCATTTTGGCCCAAGGAAACTGCCCAATAACCGTTCTCGCCTTAATTTATTTGACCAAAGGCTCAATAATCGTTCCCACTTATTTTTTAATCAAGTAATTGTTCTCGCCAATTTTCTTAGACAAAAATGTTGAGTCTTTGGCTAGCTTCCTTGTCGGGACACAGGAATAACTGCCTTGTCGGAATCAGACCAACCTGGTCTGATCCGACCACTCTTGTTTGAACTGTCCAGCTCAGTCATCCAACTCCCACTTAACTTTCCAGCTCATCTGAAATCTTCGAAATCTTGCCTTCAACACCATCTGACTCGGTCAATCCATCTGGTCAGTCTAGTCCAACTCAATTCCTCGAATCAGTTCAGTTTTCCCACTTAATCAGCTCAAACTTATGGATTCCCCCTTCACTGATTCAGTCTGACCATGATGATCTGATTCGATCCGGTCCTTCCCATTGATCTCAGTCCGACCAAACTCATGGTCCATCCATGATCGAATGGATAAACTAGGCCATGGTCAATCTACGGCCAAGTCTGGGGTCCAGCCTGTACATTATACCCACCCCCTTATAATAACACTTTGACCATTTGATGATATGCCAACAGTGTACATTACACATGCTTGAGGAGATCATTGGACCATTCATGACCCAATTTTTTTTTTCACTTAGTCAAAATTTTCTTAGTCTTTACCACTATGCATCTTTCACATCCAAGTCCTTATTCCTGTTTGGATTTCTGAACACGGCTGTTACAACTTTCCCCACCTTGGATAGACTCGTCCTCGAGTCTTAGTTTTCTTCGACTCTTCTTTCTGCTTTTTGAACCATTTTGGAAACTCAACTTTCATTCACTCTTTTGGATCCCAAGTAGTGTCCTCTCCACCATCACAGTCCCAAACAACCTGAACCATCTTGATCTTTTTCCTTTTTTTGCCTTAATCTTTCTTTCTATAACTCGGACAAGTCTTCCTTCGATAGTAAAGTTCTCCCTTAAGTTTGGTGGTGGTTCAGAAACCACATTATGTCTACAGAGATACATTTACTCAACATGTGCCTGTTTGTGCTTGTTTTTAGATAAACTAAGTCCCGAACAACAAATTTCATTACTTTTCAACGCTTATCCGCATAACTTTTATGTCTATCTTGGACTCCTTCATCTTAACCTTCAAGATATGGATTCTTTTTGTTGTCTCTTGAACAAAATCTCTACCATAGATATTGCGTCCCCAAACTTGTGTCCATCACAATGATGTTCGACAAGGTCGTCCATATAAGGCTTCATATGGGGATCTTTTATTACTCGCTTAATGACTATTATTGTAAGAAAATTCTTTCAAGTGTGGATTCCCACATGTCGACCCAGTTTAGAACACAAGCCCTTAGCAAATCCTCGAGTATTTGTATTGTTATTTCGGATTGTCCATCTATCTATAGATGGTAAGTCGTACTCATGTTCACTTTAGTTCCCGAACTTTTTCTGAAGTGCCTTCTACAATTGAGAGTAAAAATTTCAATCCCCGTCAGATACAATACTCATTGATGTCCCATGCAACCTGAAAATCTCCTGGACATACTTTTCTACCAACACTTCAGTGTTATCCTTCTTGTTCACACTTGAAAATTGACTTAGGCAATCTATCCACTATGACCCAAAGTGCATTCTTCTTGTTGCACATTAGCAAACTTGTCATGAAGTCCATCGTGATCATATTCCACTTCCATTATAGAATAGGTAAACACTGCAATGGTCCACTCAGAACCTGATATTCTACCTTAATCAACTGACAAGTCAGACATCCAGCTACACAAGCAGCCACATCTCTGTTTATTTCGAACCAATGATAGTACCTCTTCAGATCTTGATACATCTTTGTCGAGTCTGAATGTATCGAGAACTTTGACTGATGTGCTTCCCTTAATTCCTTGACATTCAGAAGTCAAACCTGACCGTTTGCCAGAATATTTCCATTGGTTGAAGTCTGATACTCATACATATCATTCTTTGCAGCCTTGATGAGATTCCCATTTTCTTTCTGAGCCATCCGAACCCTCGTAAGCAAACCTGCCTGATCCATAGCCCCTACGCCAAAATACTCCAGATAATCTGACAATACAACTAACAACAAAGTCCCAACCATTCCAACTAGTTCTTTCAAGTCTTTCTCAGAATCAACAGCCACCCTCTTCTGGCTTAAGGCATAACCCACCGTGTTATCTTTACCAGGGTGGTAAGCTATATCCAAATCAAAATCAACAACAACTTCCATTCATCTCTGTTGCCTAAGGTTCAGTTCCGGTTGAGTGAAGATGTACTTCAAAATCTTATGGTCCGTGAAGATTTGGACCTACCCACTATAGAGATAAGATCGCAAAGTCTTCAAGGCAAAAATTAATGGTGCCATTTCCAAGTCATGTGTAAGATAATTTCCTTCATGCTTCCTTAACTATCTTTATGCATAAATGATAACTTTTCCTTCCTTCATCAGTACACAACTCAATCCAGTCCGTGATGCATATGTGTACACCACATAAGATACTTTCGATCTTGGAAGCTCAAGGATCATAGCACTTGTAAGCATCTCCTTCAGCCTACTGAAACACTTCTCACAATCATCCGACCAAGTAAAGGGGATGTCTTTCTCGATCGGTCGAGTTATTGGCTGAGCCATTCTCTCAAATCCCTTCACAAAATTGCTGTAGTATCCTGCTAGCCCACTGAAGCTTTTGATTTCAGAGGCGTTTTGTGGCCTTGATCTTCTTAGGCTCCACATGCACTCCCTTATCTGATAGAAAATGGCTAAGGAAACCAATTTCCCTTTGTCAAAATCTGCATTTACTCAGCTTGGCAAATAGCTTATGTTCCCGTATCCTACTCATGACTATCCACAAATGGTCTATGTGTTCCTCCCTAGTTTTTGAGTAGACAAAGATATCATCTATGAAGATGATCATGAATTCATCCATACAGTCTCTACAGACATTGTTCATCAACTTGATAAACGTGGCTAGAGCATTGGTTCAACCAAAAGGCATCCCCACAAACTCAGAGTGCATACCTTGTCGGAAAAGCCGTTTTTCGAACATCTGATTCTGCTATCGGAATTTGATGATATCCCAAGACTAAATCAATCTTTGAGAACCAAGTAACATCTCAGAGTTAGCCTAACAACTCATTAATTCAAGGTAGAGGGTACTTGTTCTTCATCGTTTCTTTGTTTAGCCCTCGGTAGTCAATACAAAACTTAAAGCTACCAATACTATTTTTTCACAAATATTATCGATGCTCCCTATGGTGAACTATTTAATATAAAACCTTTTTCTCATAGCTTACACAATTGCTTCTTCAGTTCTGCCATTTATGTCAGTGCTCCCTATGGTGAACTGGTTAATCGGATAAAACCTTTTTCTATTAGCTCACTCAAGTGCTTCTTAAGTTCAACCATTTCTGTCGGTGCCATTTGGTAGGGTTTCTTAGAGATTAGAGTTTTTCGAGGATCCAGCTCAATTATAAATGGATTCGAAAGTTCTGGTAATCCAGCTAGTGCCTGAAACACATCTTTAAAATCCTTCACTACAAAAATGTCCTTCAAATAAGTAGAGGAACCAACTCTCGCAGGAGTGATTGTGGCTAAGTAAGCTTCACAACAGTTCTCGATCATTCTTTTAGCTTTCATCATCGAGATTACTAAGTTTCTAGGCGTCGGCTTTATTCCTTGTTAACTCATAACTCCTTCATTTTTCTCAAACCGCACACGTCCTCGGTGACCGTTCAGATGTGTATTGTACTTTCCAAGTCAGTTCATTCTAAATACCACATCGTAGTTTGTCACTAGAAAAATCACTAGCTGCCTTAACCAGACCAAAATGCTCACCAGGTTCCTTCAAGCCAAGTGGAGGTTAAAACCGTCAAATCAAGGATATCTTAGAGAAGAAGGGTGTGAAGATTACGAAAGATTGGACAATAAAGTTATATGATGCTCTATAACCTTACTAAACCGCATTTAAGACACCAGTAGGTACCACTCCTTTAAGCCTCCTCTATTGCAGAGTTTCCTGGTTGAACTAAAGTACATAGCATTGTGGACAACTAAGATTTTTGACTTTGACATAAAGATGACTTCTGAGAAGCGTTTGATTCAATTGGAAGAATTAGATATGCTAAGGTTGGATGCTTATGCGAGCTCAAAGATATACAAATAAAGGACCACGACTTTTCATAGCAAGAGGCTCATCAAAAGAGATTCCAAATAACTTGACCAAGTTTTGCTATTCAATTCTCGGTTGAAACTATTTTTCGGAAAACTCACGTCAAAATGGTTCGAGCCTTTCAAGATAAAAAAAAATCAACCTTATGGAGCTATCGTGCTATGGAATAAGGATACTGGAGAGTTCACGATCAACGGTCAACGATACAAGCTCTATCTCGTAGTTCCTCTATTGGATCTTATAACCTTCTATGAACGTAACAACGTTAAGTTTAGTGATGAAAAGCAAGCCCACTTGGGAGATATTCCCATGATATCCTTGTAAATATTTCTTTTTCATTTCTTTTGTTAAATAAATTGGTATTTGGATGCATGAGCTAATGAATTTGCAGAGAACTATCGGACGGCACGACCGTTCAGAGCAATCCAATCCAAAATTTCCATTTTACGGAGATGAACCAATTTTACTTCGGATTGCACTGGCAATATGGAGTCGTTTTATCTGAAATTTTTTGATCGGCTGAAGCGCAGTTTGATCCGCACAACCGGACAAAGCAATCCGCTCTTTTCACTCATGCAAGGGAACCAATTTAACTTTACTGAACCAAAGATAATTTTTAGCATGGGTTTATTATACAAGATATGAATTTTTGGTCTGGTTTTAGTTAGCAAAAATGAAATTTTAACTAAAATCAGTTTCTAAACCAATTTTCACTTATTTTGAACCAATTTATTTACTTCTTCTTCTCGCAACAACAATCTTCTTCCGCTTTTTCCCATTATCATGATTTTTTTAAAATAACACAAAAGATTTGGTATTTCTTTCATTTTAACATAATTTAAATGTTTTGTGTTTTAAACTCGTTTTTCATCCCATAGCAAATTTCTACCATAATTTCGCCTCTCATTTGATCTGTTCAAGCGCAAAAAGGAAGCTATGTGAAGAACATGATATAGCAACCGGAATGCCATGAGTCACATAAAAAAATAGAGGTAGCAAATGAAGAAGAAACTAGAAAAGCCAAAGCAAAGGGATAACAACCAGGTAAAGCTCCGGTTGATTTGAAAAGTGAGTATGAGGAATCAAGTGCAAGCGAGGATGTGCCTAAATTTATGAAGGCCAAGGAGAAGAAACATACTCCTAAAAAAGACAACAACCACCACTGAGAAGCCTCCAATGTTCACATATTACAAGAGAGCTTTTAAGATCGTTGCTTTCTCCTAAACATGATTTCTGGATTAAAAAACCCTCGAAAGACGTGGTCTATACAAAGACATCTTTTCCATATTCAAGAACATGGGATTGGAAAATTTCTTCTTCACGAAAACATTGGCTTACCAAAATCCAACATGCGAGTTCCTTGCATCCTTGAAGTATGTGGGAAAAAAATGACATAGACGGGAACCACAAAGTCATCAAGTTTCGTGTGGAAGAAAAGGACTATGAGTTGAATCTTGGGCAAATAAGTGAAACCTATGATTTCCGAAGAGGAACGTGAAACTACTTTTTACATGAAAAACATGAGCTCAAGAAAATATGGAGAATGATTGGAGCAGGAGAGTACAACAAAGGAAAGACCAAAGGCTCCAACATCCGTCATCCAGTCGTACGGTATGCACACAAGGCCCTTGCTCATCTTTTCCACACAAGAAAAGAGACGGGATTAATAATCAGCAATGAGATGGTTAAAGGATCAATGTAAAATGCGAGCTTTGCGGGAATCTTTGTCAATCAAGTGCTACAAACAATGGGTAATGACTACCAAGAATAAGAAATCAGAGTTGTGCATCGATGGGGTTATAACACCAATGTTGGTGACTTGTGGAATTAATTTGGGAACAAACCCGAAGGAGATTTTTAAAATTGATATCACCTACTTATCTTTGACAAGATTTTTAGGTGGAGGAGCCAAAATTCAATATGCATACAAGTTCTACATAAACACCAAGAAGCAAAAGAAGTTACTATTGCCAAAGAAAGAAGCTACAACCATCGACTCAAAAGACAACTTAACTTTTTCTACCAAACGAAGAAGATCACTATGATGGACGAATCTGCCCTCGTCTTATTTGGCTGTCATGATTTGGAAAAGGAAAAGGCATAGCGAAAGAAGAAGACGGTTCACCATCTCAACCCTCAAGAAAGAAATATGAAAGTCAACGATCAATTTCCAACCATATGATTATGCCATAGCCACCAAATCGGTTTGCCACGCTCACGATCACATTAAGATTTCCAAGGATGGAACAAGTATCAAGATAGATCAATTAAGAAGCTTACGGGAGCGGTAAAAGATTTTAAAAGCCAAGTGAATGAGTTTCGTGAAATGCTCAAATCCGCGTGCACTCCAAAGGCAACTCGAGAGGAAATGGTTAAGGACTCTAATGAAGAGGAAGCAAATTTAGAGACATTTAGAAAAAAATCTTTCCATGGAGTGTCGAGCTCATATTTGGTAATCCATGACCAACTGTGACCATCCTCCTATGAGACTTTAACAAGGGAAAGAGAAGAGCAATTAGTTGACCAACTCCAAGCTCGAGTAATCCATCCCTCTCGCTCAAATCAATCGACTCCTCCGTGTCCGAAACGTCATAAATCCAAGGTACCTTCAATTTTATCATTGTAAATATCTTTTTTAGTTTGTTTTGTTCTTTTTTTTTGGTGTGTTTGGTCCTCTTCGTCAAGTTTATTTACGCACACAGACGGTGATGAATAAATCTGGGCCAGGAGAATCGGTTGCTAAATTATTTGAGTTACTTTTTCTATATTTTCTCTTTTTTAGTCTCATGTATCTAAGGCACATAAAAAATAAAAAAAAATAAAGATTCTCCAAAAGAAAAATCATGGAGCTTACATAATTATTTGTATGATAGTATTGAGTCTTAGTGCACATAGGTTGCATGTGCATATGCATAGAAAACAATGATTGAGTTGCCAAGTAATTGGAGTACGTTTATTAATAGAATCAAAATCCTTGCTAGAAGTACTATATAACTTGAGTAGAATCGAAAAGATAGAAAATTCATGTTCGGATCTCCCGGCTTAATTGTTTACGTCTAGATTAGATATTTCATGATTTGAATTCAATCCTAATGAACTTGCAGTACAAGAAAAAAACCGGTTTGCAAGGAAACATTTCTTAGCAGGTTCCTCGCAAACTGGATTTTGCGAGAAAATTTAACCGCTCGCAATTCGACCCTTGTAAATCAGAAAAGGTCACAGTTTTCTCGCAAATTTGCGAGGAAAATTTTCTGTCAGCAATTCGTCACAAAATTGCAAGGAACCTGCGATAAACAGATTTTCGAGGGATTTGCGACTAAACATTGCAAACGAAATAGTTGCGATGGATCCTCGCAAATCTTTTGCGAGAGATTTACGGTGAGCCTCGCAAATTCCTCGCAAAGTGTTTGCAAGGAATTTGTGACGATTCTCACCAATCTCCCGCAAATAATATGCAAGGGATTTGCGAGGATCCCTCGCAACTCCTCAAATCTTTTTTTAATGTTAATATAAATTTATAATTAATTAATAATAAAATTATAATTAAATAAAAAGAAGATTTATTAAAACTAAAATTATAATTAAAATAGAAATAATTCTTTAAAAATTGTTTACAAAAATAAAATAAAAGAAAATAAAACCTAAAATCTAAAATCTAATTTTCGTCCTGCTGCTGTTGGTCCTGCTCCCGTTGTCACTGATGCTCCGGCTCCCACTGCTGCTGCTACTCGTAGCATCTTTTGAAGGCGGGTTCAATTCTGGCGTAAAATCGAACAGCACGGTATAAAAAATAACCTTCTCTTTGAAGAAGGTTAGCTCTGTCCAAGTCTCAACGAGCGCCTCCTCAGCCTTTTGGAGCTTGGCCTCAAGATCGCAAGGATTGAAACAGGATAAACACCGGAAGATGCTGAAAAAGGCTCTGACTGCAGTGAACCAACGCAAAAAAAACCGGCCTTTCATTTGGGGAGCGACCTACAATATAAAATGATAAAAAAAAATCAATTTGGAATTAAATAATTCATAAGAATTTAGTTTTAAATATATATGAGTACTAACCTCGGCGAAAATTCAGTTCATCTCGAACTGCGTAAATCCTCCGGATTGGACCGAACTATCTGGGTTGTCCACCAAAGCCTGCTGCTTGGCTGCATCAATGCGCGAGTTCACTCGTGGAAGTGCTGCTCAGACTTCTCATCCACGAAAGTCTCGTCCAACCTCCTCTTCGTCTGTTCTTGCACTGCTAGAAGATCGACGGTGTCGGACTGTGTAGGCTAAGCTTGTATTAAAAATACAACATTTAAACATTATTAAGTAAACTAATAATTTTAAAAATATTAGTTAAAAATTACTAACAAAATTTAAAACAAAACCTACAATTTTTTAGCTCTTGGCCTTGAACGAGTGTTGGTCGGCCCGGTATTTTGAAATTTCCAATCCTATCAGATTGAACTTTCAAGCTGAAGAACACTACCGACTCCTTTTCTTGTGGGAGTCCTTCTCCCAATGGATGATCAGCTGCACCCAAATGCCCGGATCCATCCAATCCGGCTTCAACTGCGGGTCGCCGAATTTCCACTACACCTTCCAGCGTCCGATTTGGTCCATCATCCGCTCTTTGAGTTTTTTCCCAAACTCTTCAAACACCAAACTGTTGATCGAATAGTCCCAGTTTTATGTTTGCTGAAAAAAATCATATGTTAAATAATTAATAATTTTAAAATAAATAGTAAAAACAATTAAAAAAATTTAAATACTTATAGAGAATGCCTCGTACCAACGGTTGACAACCTCGGTAGGAGTCTTCGTCCAGCTAGTATAAGCCGCTGAAAAGTTCCGCTAGTAGATCTTCCAAACGGAAGCAGCAACAGAACCATACTCGTCGAACTTGAAACAAAAATGATTTTATTTGTTAAATAACTAAATAATTTAAACGACAGAAAAGAATTAAAATTCTTTGTAATTACCAAAGAGTCCCCAGAGGACATTCAGGGTGTAACACCGTTAAAGCTACTCGAGCGGGACTACGAAGTAGATCCTCGAGTGTCATTCGGTGGTGGCGGCGTCGGGGTAGCCGCCGAGGTTGGCTGCTGAGATGGTGGCTCAAGTGACGGAAATCCCGTCGATGGTATGGAGTTTGGTACTCGGCCCGAACTCGTAGGTGTCGGTGTAGACCTAACAGATGACTAAAGAAATGTCTGGTACGTATTGTCGTCCATCTACATATTTAATTTAAATTTTATAGTTAAAAATAATTTTTAGTAAAAATAATTTCTAAAAAATATTAAATAACTTTTAATTTTTATTATATATGTTTTTAGATAAATGTTATTATACACATTTTTTATTTTAGATCATAATTTTAAATTTTGAAATTTCTAAATAACAAAGTCTAGCTTGTTTATTTTTTTTAGACGGCAAATCTAATCTCATCCTATCTACACCACCTAAATACACTAATTAAAAAACCTAAATATCCTAATAACTAACTTTTAATAACTTTATGTAAAAAATTAAAAAGTTACCTTGTTAGACCAAGAACATCGCAGTCTCTTACAACATGTTTTTAAAAAAAAAATAATTAAAAAAATCAAAGAAAGAGAGAGAGAGAGAGAGAGAGAGAGAGAGAGAGTCGGTGCTTGGGACTCTATTTTAAGAGCCGATGCTTGGAACTCTATTTTAAGAGCCGCCTCTTGTATTTATTTTCTGATTTTCTTTTTCAGATGAAAATAAATAAATAAATAATAATTATAACAATTATAATAATAATATTTTTATTTTTTAAGAATTCAAGAGGGGTTCTACCACTAATCATGCTCTTATAAGGTGGGAGATAGAAGTTTCGTAGAGAGAGAGAGAGAGAGCGTTTAGAGTGAATGAAATGGGAAGGGGGCGGGGTATGATATATAAAAGGTTTTTATGCCCTCGCAGTTTTCTCGCAAAATCTTCGCAAAAAGGCGGTCCAATAGAATTTTTTAAAATTTTGCGAGGAATCATCGCAAATTCCTCGCAAAATTTAGGGTTTCCGCGAAAAAATCAAATGGCGCCATATTTTGCGAGAAATTTGCGAGGTTTCCTCACAAATTCCTCGCAAAATGTGGGATTATTTAAAGATTAATTTACAGAAATACACTTAAAAGGAAAATAAATTTTACAT
>OVAN01001605.1:0-39465 GCA_900406275.1 Anastatica hierochuntica
ATTATCGCGGTTTGGGCCCTTTCAGGCCGTTTCGCGGCTAAGTGATTTTTATGATTTATTGCGGAAAACCGTTTCTCATAGGAATAAGCGGCAATAGCTTCATGGACCGATAAGGCCGATCGTATAGTTTNTGTCGTCGTTTTATAGATTGATACGAAGTCCACAGAAAGCACGAATCCTTGCGGAGATTGGTCATGATCGACTATCTTCGAAGCTTTGAAGCCAGATCGGGAAGAGACAGCCTGAACGATGAGAATCTCGGAGTTTTCAAATATTCTTACGATTCGTGTGTCCGAAGGAGAAAACATCGTTCCCGTAGTCTTTTTCAAGCATCGATTTCGTCGGGACATTTTTTGACCCCAACACTGGTACGGAGGCAACTCTGCCGAAAATAGATCTCGACGCCGCAATAGATACAAAAAATATTTGATGGATCGTTAGGATCAACAAGAGGCATCAAAAAAAAGCAACCAACGATCGTTTAGATGTCATAGCAGTTAACATCACTTCGACAACGGCAGATGACGAAGAACCGAAGACTGCGAGACATCACCTCTTGCATACAAACTTCTTGGCAGGGCAAAGAACCGATCAAATAACCAATGAGCAAATCGGTGTTCTTCAGAACATGATACATGAAATCTCCTCAAAGATTCATAAGGTTACGAGTTTAGCCCCCGAGATAGAGCGTGTCCTCGCCGCAACTCAAAAGTCTCCCTTCACAAGGAAAATCAATGAAATATGAGTTCAACATACAGACAAACTAAGAATCCCATCTTTCTCAGAAGACTCTTATCCAAGCGATCACATGATTGCGTTCAACATAGCCATGGGAAGAGTGCATATTAACTCTAAGGAAGAAGACGAATGCCAGCTGTTCATAGAGGGTCTCAACAAGCCGACATTAACATGTTCAACTTTTCCAATTCCTGAACATCATCTCTATCATTAGTTGAATCCATTATCCCTTTTAAACACACATCAAAATTATCTTCTCCTTCACTCTTCTATTGGAGATGGGTAATATACCTCGACAAACCCATCAGATAACCGATTTTGGCCCATTTGATTAATGGCGGTTTAAGAGGAATGTCAACTTTGAACATGAAAAAAGAGTCGAACTCGACCAGGAAAAGAAATTCAGCACAAGAGTTAGGGTTTTCACCATTAATTTTCCTTGCTGAATTCATAAACACTCTACGATTTTATAGTATTTCTCTAGTGTAATCGTCTCCAATCGATCAATAAATATCTTTGAAATAACCTACTATCGAGATCGTGCCTACTTCCAGTACATACCGATTTGAGATTAAATAGTTGGCACTGTCTGTGGGGAATTAGAGAGCAACGCCAAGAAAGATTGAAGATGAGCAGAAACGATCAAACCGGTATGAAGGCAACTCCACCAAAACACCAATCTTGTCGCCATAATGGGTATGATGAAATATTTGATGGAGCGTTTAAATCAAGAAGGTCGAGCAAATAAAGCAACCAATGATCATTTAGATGTCAAAGTAGCCGCCATCATTCTGACAACGGAAAACGTTGAAGAGCCGAAGACTGCGAGACGTCACATCTTCCATACAAACTTCTCGGCGGGGCAAGGAACCAATCAAATAAATAATCAACAAATCACTGTTCTTCAGAACAAAATGCATGATATCTCCTCAAAGATCCATACTGTCACGAGTTTGGCCCCCGAGATAGAGCGCCTCCTCACTTTAACTGTAATAACACAGAACAAGAATTAAGACACGGACAAAGAAAAAGAATGACCAAAGGGAAGCTGGCCGAGTTCGATATGTAGTTTTACAGTGTTCGGATTAAGTAACAACACATATGGACCAAGAAACGGCGATAGAATCAATGCATTATTCAAAGCATCTCGATTATTCAGCAGGAGGTTTACCAAGATGCTTGCTTACTTTAACCAACCAAACTGCTTGATGACTAAGCTGCTCTAGATAGAATCTTCAGAAAATTTAGTGGTTTCAAAACGCTTGCAGATCGACTTAAATCATTTTAGAATTCTAAGAAAATTAATTCTAAGTTTTAGAGTAGGAATGACCTTAGATATAAATTAGAACTAGAATAGTAGGAAGAATTAAGTTTGGTTGAATTTTTTTTGGCTATTCAAAAATGCATGCAGAACGTCCGGATCCGAACACGCAACATTCGGAACAGACTTGAGTGTGTTTGTTTATGGCGTATCCTGAAGTAGTTTTACAGCTGCTTGCTGCAATGCAGCTGCTTCTGGCAAGTCACCAGGACACGTGTCAATACCTAGAAGAAGCTTGCTTCCCTCCGCACCACCTCGTGTTTTCCACCTCCTTAATCGGCCAGTATGGGTGTCCTCCCATTTCCAATATAAACCCCTCCACCCCCATTAGTTTTCCCACCCTAAAACCTTTATAGAACCTAATGAAGACCTCCTGAACTGGAGTCAAAAGGTAATATTAAAACCCTAGCTTTAATTTCTAGTTTAGAAAATAATTAGATTAGTATTATGTAGTGTCTCGGTGTTGTAAACAACGGGAAATCCAATTGTTTTAGAAATATTTTAATAGAGGTTACAAACCTTTTCGGTTGCGAGATAGGAGTACACTAGGATCAAAGTGACCAACAGAATATCCATGTGAGTCTCTGTTATAGGATTGTTTGTTGTTTGTGCGATAAGCGCCTGCAAAACAAAAGTATTGCTTGTTGCATGTATATTCCTTCATCGTTGCTTGTTTGAATGCTTGCTTGATTTATTGATTATGCACAGTTAGGTTGCTTGATTGATAATATATTGATTGCTTGATATTGTGTGTTTGTGACATATATTGGATTATATTTTTCAGGCCTCGACTCGGAGAGTATAACATATATATGATGTATAATGTTTATTGATTAATTGAGTTATATTATGTGGGCTTTGACTCAGATGGTATAACATTATTTTGATATATGATGTTGATTGTATGATTGATTTAAATTGTTTGGACTTTAGTTCGGAAGGTATAACATGTTTTTGCAGGCATAACGTTTACATGCATGTATCAGAAATGGGTTCACCAGGTAGGTGGCCCTAATGTCCATAGACTATCCTTAGGGAGTGATCCATGTGGTTCGGACATTCGAGAGAGAATGTTGTGATAGTCACTAGTATTCTCTTTCTGGTGATCTGGATGGGAAATTTTTTCTAGCCAAACACTGGACGCTGGTCAGGATGATCACTCAGAAGCGTGCTATACGACAGTGTAGGAGTGATTATTTGATTGTTATGCCGTTAAAAATATGTGTCTTCGGTTTGAGGTTGGTAATCATGGAGGGGAATCACTAGTGGCAAGGGGGAAGCCTCATCGATCTATGAAGATCTAACCACCCCTTAAGGGTGGATGCTTGGATTACTTGATTTTTTTTTTACATTATGCATATTGCTTGACATCCTTGATTGTTTGATTGATTAATTGCTTGATTGTTTGATGCATATTGGGGGGGGGGGATGATTTATTCGTTATGGGACAAATTAGTTGCTCATCAGACTCTCTGTTTTTCAGGTAACCATTAGCGGGATACTTGTATGGGTGAAAGGAACTTTAGGTGCTAATGGAGTTTATATACCTCTTTATAAACTGAATACGTCATTATTATATATTAATTATTTTAAGCTTCCTGAGACATATATATGCCTTTGATAAAATTTGTAATTAATTTATATTGAAATAGAAATAATTTATGAAATTTCTCAAGTTCCATATGATACTAGTCTTAATCCGAGATGAACAAACTAGCGGGTTCAAGTTCGGGTTGCAAAGCCTTGACCTAAGTTTGTTAGGATACACCCTCTCGAATGTTTCACCTAAGGGTTTTCGATGTTCCAAAAAACCTTGGGCTAAATTTCTGGATGCGCAGTTGTAGCATCTGGTCGGGACGTTTGGTTAGGGTTAATTAGTTTCTCGTGCATGTCATTGTTTGATTGTAGCATGATATATTATTTGAATTTGACTTAATCCTGGTCGGAGGTGTTACAACGAAGGTAGTATTAGAGCATGGTTCTCCATGGTTATTTGGAACTTGGTTTTCAAATGTTTTATCGAGTCAAAAGTGTCGCAAGGAGGTAAATTAGAAAATAGCAGTTCCTTGTTAGATAGGATCATTTTAAGATTTAACCTTATTCATGATATCTTTGAAGCATTTGGTATGAGATAACTTGACCTCAGAACCTACAAGGAGCTATCAAAGATGATCTTTAATTCGGGTGGAAGGGATGAATCATCATGAGTCACACTTTAATGGACGATACATCAAGATACGTGCTTCATGGGAGAGGCGTATTAAACACAAAGGAGAAAACAAGGAGAATAAAGACCAAGGAGTCCTAGTCTAATTAAGGGAGATGGGCCATTGCCTATGGTGAAGGACAATGCAATAATTAAGGACGAGGAAGAGGATAAGCATTTGAGCGTTGATGAACTCCTTGGTTAATGAAAAGTTCAAGAAACACGGAGCATTAGAGGTTGACGAGAAGATTAAATATCAAGGTGACTTACCTGCCAAAAGAAGAGTACTTTCCACATGGGAATCAACATCTCGAAAGTCGAGTGGTCTATTGGAGCCAAGCTAACCTTGAAGCGATAAGTTATGGATGTAAAAATACCCTTAGATAGGTAAACCTAAACTTTCATGACCTTGTAAAAGGTCCCATACGAAGTAAGTTGAGTTTTCACTTATTCTGTGATTGTTTATGTGCATGTTTTGCGTGGTGATTGAACTTGTTTAAAATGAATTTTTTGAAAGTGCTTTTTTGAAATTTGGAAGCGAAATGTTATAGGTGACTTTGTCAACTATGTTTCGTTCGGCACCCTCGAAGGTGTCTGTAGTGTCTTTGTGCTAAGTGTTGTTAGTTGAGTCTGGAGAGAACTTTTACGCTAGTAAAAGTGTGAGCGTGAGCCTATTAGAATACTCTATTCCAATCCTTCATATGCCAAATCGATTGGCGGATTATTAACAAGAGATATCAAGAGAGGCGAGACAACATTGAAGATGGAGTAGATTTGAAGAAAATGAAAGAATTAGTACTAGTTTTCATTTTTGATAGCTACAGAGGTGGAACAGTATGGACATAAGGGACAGTATGCAAACTGATCATAGGAAAAATCAATGACATGTAAGGAAGATGTGAGTTGATCGAATGACAGATCAATGACATATAAGGACGATGCATACTGATCGAAGGACGAATCAATGAATGGGTACTAAAAAATATTGGTATTGTGAGAGTGAATTTATATGACCCCAAAGATAAATGGGAATGAGAAAGACTTCAAAGAATCATAGAAGTCAAGAATAGTTGACAATGGACCAGAGCTTAAAAAGCAGAAGAAGACACCAAGACAAGTGAAGAGGATGTTCGAGAAGCCAAGAGAAGCGAAAAATTTGAAAAGTGGAAAAATAACAGAAGGAAAAGTATTATATAATGGATGGGTAGAGATGCAGAAGTGAGTCGATGAAACTAGAAGGATGAGTATGAAGAACCAAGTGGACAAGAAAAGGAATACAGAGGATATCGAAACACCATGAATATTTATCAAGATAGGAGGAGAGGAGTAATTATCAAAGATGACATGAAGTAAGGAGGTACGGTAAAGGGAGCATGAAGCTTTGACAACTTATGAAAGTGAGAAGACCAGACGGTTGATGCAAGATAACATTGTCGAGTGGAGTAGGGCGAGGAAATATAATGAAAGGCATAAAGGACAACGCTTATGACAATAAGACATATAATATAATTGAAGAAGATCGAGACATCATAGTAATAAAAAGCATTTAGGAAAATGATTATGTACATTAAGATATACATGGCAGCAAATGAAGAAGATGAGTGTTGCACGGTGCAATAATCTTAAGAAGGATATATCTGAGCTTTGGACGACACTAAGGCGTAGAGTAAGTTAAAATCATTTGGTAGATAATGAAAGGCAGACGAATATTTCAAAAAACATGGAACGATATAATGACAAGATGAAAGAGAACATGAAGATATCAATAAGGAATGGAAGGCATATTGGCAAACAACAAATTAAGTCGAGGAGCTGTAATATAGAAGCGACTGGAAATTGGGAGAACAGTCTATGGGAAGAAAGTAATAAGACAAAAGATGGACGATAAGACTTAATGGAAACATGGTGAAGGGAGAAACAAGGTTGTATAAGTGAGAAACAAACTTGATCACTGAAGACATGGTGACGAATAAGAATAGCTAGTATCAACATTAGCTTACATCACCAAAATGGGGACTCAGATAAATACTTAGGAAATAAATGTTAATCAGGTTATGGTGGAAAGAAATAAGGATTTTGAGAAATGAAGCTGTTAATGGATATACCATATCAATTGAAGGAGGAAGAAGCATTAGAATCAAAGACGAAGTCCCCAAGACTATGGGAAATAAGAAAAGAAAGACGATGAGCTAACCGATTTGTTAATAAAGGAAAGTGATACTTTAAGAATAGAAAAGCAACTTAATCATCAGAAGGAGTGAGTGGATGATAAAAAACATATGAATCAAGAATGTTGTAAGTTTCGAAAATAGTGGATGGCGAAGTTACTAATTACAAAAACTATGGATGAAAGACTGAACGACGATAAGTGTCATGAGGAATGCATAAAAGATAGAACATTAGGAGAATATCAAAGAGCACTCAAAAATATTCTTTAAGAATTCGTGGACGAATTCTATCGAGGGGGGAAGAATGTAATAACCCTAATAAGTCTTAAGACGCGGACAAAAGAAATAATGACCAAAGGGAAGATGGCCGACTTTAGTATGTTCAGAATCAGTTTTACTGCGTTTGTATTAATTTTTAGCACATATGAACCATTAAATGGTGATAAGATCAGATGCATTTTTCGAAATCATCTCGATGATTCAACAAAATGCTTACTCAGATGCTTGCTTAATTAACCAAGTGATGACTAAGCTGCTCGGGATTTCACGTGCTTCAGCTTATTCTCGTGCTTAGAAAGTTTTAATCTAGCTAGAATAATCAACAAATTAAGTGAATTGGAAACACCCGCAGGTTGGCTTAATTGATTCTAGAATTTTCGTAGAAATTAATTCTAAATTTTAGGGTAGGAATGTCCTTAGAAATAAATTAAAACCATAAAGGTCGAAGGAATTAAGTTTGGTCGAAGAATATTTTTTCTGCTGTTCAGAAAGGCATGTGAAACGTCTGGATCCAGACCCGCAACGTTCGAAATGGATTGATTCATGTTGTGGTGCTTCCATAAGTAGTTGTGCAACTGCTTGCGGCGATGTAGCTGCTTTTATTGAGTCACCAGGTCACTTGTCGTGATATGGAAGAAGCTTGCTTCCCTCCTCGCCACCTCAGATTTTCCACCTCCTTAATCGACCAATAGGAATTTCCTCCCATTTCCTATATAAACCCCTCCTCCCCATTAGTTCATATCCTAAAACCTTTAAAGAAGTTAATGAAGACCTCCGTAAGTTCATATCCTAAATTTAATTTATAGTTTTGCAAAAAATTAGTTTAGTATTAAGTAGCTTTTAGGTATAAACATCGGGAATCCAGTTGTTCTAAGAATATTTCAATAGAGGTTTCAAACCTTTCCGGCTGCTAAATAGGGGTATGCTAAGATCAAACTAACCATCGAAATGCCTATGTGAGTCTTAGTTATAGGATTGTTTGTTGTTTGTGCGATTAGCGCCTGCAAAACGAGAGTATTGCTTGTTGCATGTTTATTGATTGATCGTTGCTTGTTTAAATGCTTGCTTGATTTATTGATTATGCAAGGTTAAGTTTCTTGCTTAATAATATGTTTATTAATTGTACGATTAGCGCCTGCAAAACGAGAGTATTGCTTGTTGCATGTTTATTGCTTGATCGTTGCTTGTTTGAATGCTTGCTTGATTTATTGATTATGCACGATTAAGTTGCTTGCTTAATAATATGTTTATTAATTGATATTGTGTGCTTGTGAGATATATTGAGTTATATCGTTTGGGCCTCGACTCGAGGAGTACAACATATATATGATGTATAATGTTGATTGATTAATTGAGTTATATCATTTGCGCTTCGCCTCAGATGGTATAACATGCTAGTGATATATGATATTGATTGTATGATTGAGTTATATCGCTCAGGCTTTGGTACAGAAGGTATAACATGTTTGTGCAGGTATAACGTTTACCTGCAGGTACCAGAATGTGTTCACCGGGTAGGTGGCCCTAACGTCCATGGACTATCCTTAGAGAGTGATCCATGAAGTTTTGACATTCGAGAGAGAATTTCATGCTAGTCCCTAATATCCTCTTTCTGCTGATCTGGATGGGACTTGTTCTCTGACTAGACATTGGGTGATTATTTGACCGTTGGGCCGTTAAGAATTTTTTCCTCAGTTTGAGGTTAGTTATCACAAAGGGGAATTACTAGTGGCAAGGGGAAAGCCTCATCGATCTATGAAGATCTAACCACCCATGAAGGGTGGATGATTGGGTTCATGGACTGTTTATTTCCCGCTATGCATATTGCTTGACATACTTGATTGCTTGATTGATTAATTGGTTGATTATTCGATGCATATTGGGGGCAATGATTTATGCGTAACGGAAGTCGACTGACTGAGTAAATTAGTTGCTCATTAGTCTCTCTGTTTTGCAGGTAACCATTAGTGGGATACTTGTACGGGTTAAAGTAACGCTTGGTGCTAGTGTAATTTATATAACTCTTTGTATAATAAGTACGACTCTGTTATGTATTAATGATTTTACACTTCCCATGATCTATATATGCCTTTGGTAACATTCGTAATTAATTTGTAATAAAGTATGAATGGTTTATGAATTTTCTCCGGTTCCATATGATATTAGTCCTAGTCCGAGATGGACCAACTAGTGGGTTCAACCTATGGTTCCAAAGCCTTGACCTAGGTCTGTTAGGATATACGCTCTCGGATGTCTCACCTAAGGGTTTTGGATGTGTTCTAAGATCCTTTGGTTGAATGTCTGGATGCATAATTGTAGCATCTTTGGTCGAGAAGTTTTGGTAGAGTTAATTGGTTTGTCATACATGTTCTTGGGGCTCCTTACTCGTAGCTAACCAATGTAGTGGGAACTATGATGCCAAGAATGAAAGGATTGGTGCTTACTTAAAGATCGCACAGGTCTTGCCAAAGGATTTGAATTCTTTAAACTAACAAAGGTTCCCCGAGGGTAGAATACGCTCGCAAGCGTTGGCGGCATTAGGAAATAATCCCAAAGATCAAGTCAAAAGAACGATCCTAGTCCATTGAATGGAACATTCTAACATTACACTGACCCCCGAGATTTCACCCGTTGTTGCTCCCATCTCAACTGCCATCTCAACCGAGCTTACTACTCTGGATCGGAGAATTTCAATTTTACTATACCTGATGGACGGAGAATTACCAGATATAGATGGGAAGCACACAGACTCAAGGCATGAAGTGTCCATTATGTCGCAATGATTGACAAGCTCTAACGATGGATATAAAAAAAGTGCTCTTTACATGCATTCTCGTCGAAGAAACCAGATCGCCATGGTACAAACATGATGGAGTGGCAGGAAATAAACCCGGCGGACGAACCCTTGCTTTGAGTATCATAGGCCATATGGGCATTTCTTGACGAATATGGTAGCAGATTGCAAAGAGTATGCGTCAAAGTGTGATAAATGCCAAAGGCATGTACCTAATATCCATTGTCCTACTGAGCTACTACGGACTACTACTTCTCATATCCTCTTCATGCGTTGGACGACAGATATAGTAGGTCTGCTGCCGTGTTCCATACGACACACAGATTACTGATGACGAAGTCCAAAACATCATCTGGAAATATATCATATGACGACGTAGACTACCTTATGAGATTGTCACCGACAATGGTTCTCGGTTCACTTCCAACAGGTTTAGCGGAAAAAAGATGTCGAGCTACAAAAAAAAGAGAAAGAGATATAAGGTTAGTTATAAAATTCCGTTGCAAAAGTAGAAAAAAGCTAACTACCAATATTGTCGTTCCATAAAACTGGAATTTCAACCAAGAGCTCAGCAAAAGCCGCATCAGTCATCTTGATGTAGAATTAACTACTAGCCCATTCTCTAGTGTTTAAGGGATGGCTGGTCATGATGTTGTGATTGGCGTGCATCTTGGCATATACAAAACCCGTGTATTTTTTGACACTGGCACAAGTTATTTCTGTAAAGACTTTGACGGACATTGATATGTCAAATTTGGCGGCATTACAATCAGATCAACCGCAATTTGAGCTGATGAACTTATTAGTTGAGAGAGAGAGAGAGTCATCTCTCACAAAAAATACTAGGTGATGAGATGCGGGATTGGAAACCAAAGCTAAGCATCTTTCCCGAACCACGATTCGTAAAAGCATGTATATCTAGCAGGAGAACTTCAAAACCTATGGTTGTGTATGGGGATTATGAAGGTGAAACCCTCGTCGACGTCTAAGCGTGTGATGAGATCTCTCACACTCTTGAATGTAGATTTGGTTGAGAATTGATTCTTCCAGCTTTGACCCTACATGGCAAATGGCCTAACATCCGCTTCTGAATTCTCTCGCTCAGCAATGAAACAATCACCGATGCTACATCGAAGAGGAATGAGATTCGTCATCAGCGACAACATCATAACAAGATCATATTGATTGTTGGTGATATGTTTGGCTCTATTGGTATCTTCCAGATTAACCTCCTCATTACGACATTGATTTTTGCTTCTTTCGAAATGACGATTCCACTCTTCAAAAGAACCGATGTTGCTGAATTGATTCAAAACCAGTATAATTTCCAATAACTGAAATACAACGGTTTGCCGAAATGGAATCTTGATAAGCATTGAAGATAAAAAAATGCCACGATCATTATTCTTTAGACTTGTTCTTACAAATTCATTGAGGTTAACTGTGTTTCCCACAATGAAAGACTCGTTGGAAATTGATTACATCCCCTGACAAAGCCATCAAATAATTGATTTCGGCCCATTTGATTAATGGTTATTTAAGAGGAATGGCATACTTCGATTAAAAAAGGAAATTCGTATTAGATTAGAAAAAGGAAAGCCTCCGACTATAGAAAAATAATATCGAAGTCCCAGAAGGGACATTCACACATACACACAATTTGGCAGAAGAACTAGGGCTTTCACCATTCATTGTTCTTGCAGAATTCAATAAACACTTTACGGTTTCATAGTATTTCTCTCTTGTAATCGTTTTTAATCGATCAATAAACGTCTTTCTAATAACCTATTATTGAAATTGTGCCTACTTCCGCTTCCAGTACATGCCGGTTTCAGATTAAACATCTTCTATTCTTTTACTTCTCTCATTCCATTTTCACAGGCTCTCTCTAACTGAAGGTACAAGATAAAAATAATCAATTTTGAAAATTAGGCTTTATGTCAACCAATTTTGAGTTTTGATTCAAGAGTTTGATTTGCTTTGTCATGTTATTGAATTAAGAGAAATCAATGGAGAAGGCTTGAAGAAGAAGGAGATGAAGAAGAATCAAAGAGTAAAGTAAAAATTTGGTAGAACTTGTAAAATGTATTATGCCAACTCAAACTTTACATTGTACATCATTTCTTAGTATATACAACTGGTTTAGCATCAAACCAATAAATAAATCATAAACCAGAATAAAATGACCGGTCCATGTTTAATATCAAATATGTTGCCCTCAAGCCTTGATCTTCTTTGTTTCTTGCAAGTTGTCTGGTTTGGAAGAAACATGAGGAAGATAGAGGCTTGAAAGTGACATTCTTTGAAGTAAGGAGTGAAATGGACCCAGATGCAATGGTTTGGTCAAAATATTAGCCAATTGATTCCCGGAAGTAACATGAATCTTTTTGAGAAAACCAGACTTGATGTGATCTCTTACCGTGTGGCAATCAATCTCAACATGTTTGGTTCTTTCGTGAAAAACAGGATTAGTGGCTAAGTGAATAGCTGACTTGCTATCATAGAACAACTGGGCAGAGCATGTAACTTTAAGCTTCAGAGAAGTGAGTACTTGATTAAGCCAAACAAGTTCACATGAAGCCAAAGCCAAGCTGCGATATTCTGCTTATGTGTTGCTGCAGCTAACCGCATTTTGCTTCTTAGGTTTCCATGAGATAAGTGACTTGCCGAGATACATACACATGCCTGTGACAGAGCGTCGTGTATCCTTGCAAGCTGCCTAGTCAACATCATAGAAACCATTTAAACAGAGCTCAGAATCGGAGGCATAGAAAAGTCCTTGACCTGGATTAGATTTGATATAACGGAGGACCTTGGTTGCAGCCTGAAAATGAACATCTGTAGGTGCAGACAGAAACTGACTAAAGCAATTAACAGCAAAAGTGATGTCTAGTCTGGTTACTGTGAGAGACAGAAGTCTATCAATAAGTATTCTATATTCATATGGATTTGAAAGAGGAGAACCAAGGTCTTTGGTAAGATGAAGATTAGGATCCATGGGAATAGAAGATGGTTTACAACCAAGTAAACCAGAATATTCTAATAAAGAAAGAACATATTTCCTTTGAGAAATAGATATACCTTTTGAATATATGACAACTTCTAAACCCAAGAAAAATCTGACAGGACCAAGATCCTTGGTTTTGAATTTTCTAAGCAAAACTACCTTGAAATGATGAACTTCTGCATCAGAATTACTAATTATCATGAGGTCATCAACATAGATCAAGACATCAATGAAAGAAACCTCTATAATCTTGACAAAAAGAGTGTTGTCAGCTGGTGATTGTTCAAAACCATCTTGAAGCAAAACTGAACTCAATCGTTGATACCACTGTCGACTAGTCTGTTTCAATCCATAAAGAGACTTCTTGAGTCTACAAACAAGATTAGGAGGCAGAGAAATACCAGGTGGAGGAGTGTATCCTTGTGGTAAGCTCATAAAAATCTCTTCATCAAGATCACCATTCAAAAATTCTTTTGCTACATCCATCTAAGTGAGACTCCATCCATGTATAGCAGCTAATCCAAGCAACAATTTGACACTTTTAAGTTTAGCCATAGGAGAAAAAGTGTCGATATAGTCAACACCTTCTTGTTGATTATACCCTTTAGCCACTAATCGAGCTTTATAATGTTCTATGGAACCATCTGCATTGAATTCGATCTTGAACACCCATTTGCAACCAATGACATTCTTACCAATAGGAAAAGATTCAATTGACTAAGTCCCACTATCTTCAAGAGCATGTAATTCAAGATTACAAGCATTTTTCCATTTTTCAGAAGCCATGGCATGCTTAAAGGTTGAAGGTTCTGTGTCTAGTGTATATGAAAAGATGTAAGACTGAAAAAGAGGGGTAAGTCTTTCATAGGACAAAACAGAGGAGATAGAATATGGTGTAGCATGATGAGTGGTATTTACTGAGGCACAAGGATATTCAGATAAGTAACGTGGAGCTTTAGTCAGTCCTTTAGGTCTAGAAACAGGTAAAGCAACTATACCCTCATCGTGTGAAACAGTACTATCACCATGATGATCTGAAGATAATGCATTATCCTGATCTAAATGCACAACATGATTATGATCTATATGCTCTCTAGTATCTCCATCTAAAGGATCCTATGGAGATTGTGCATTGTGTGAAGTAGAAGCCATAGAATCAGAGATATGAGCTGGTGCAGGTAGAGGCAGAATAGTATTTGGAAAGACATCATCAAGATTAAGATGCAAAGAATTATTTTTGAAAGGAAATTCTGTTTCATGAAATACAACATTTCTAGATATGAAAGTAGATGAGACTCCAAATCAAGAACCTTATAGCCTTTAAAACCAGAGGGATATCCTAAAAAGACACAAGGATTTGCACGAGGAGAAAATTTATGCCTATCTTTCTGATATGTTGAAACATAACACAATGAACCAAAGACACGCAGAAAATCATAATTTGGAACCTTTCCTGTGAGCAACTGTAATGGAGACTTATTACTAAGCAAGGGTGAAGGCATTCTATTAATGAGGAACACAGAAGTTTGTATACAATCACTCCAATATTCGAAAGGTAAATTTGATTGAAACACAAGACTTCTAGCTACATTTAGCAGGTGTTGATGCTTTCTTTCAACAACAGAATTCTGTTGGGGTGTGTATGGACAAGAGAAGAAGTGAAACATGCCATTGTCTTTAACAAAATCAATGAAAGTTAATTCAGATGCATTATCAGTTCTAATAACTTTAACTTTCACATGAAACTGAGTATGACCATATTTGACAAAAACATGGAATAAATGGATAACTTCTCCTTTATTTCTCAACATGTAAATCCAAGATACTCTAGTACAATCGTCAACAATGGTAAGGAAGTATCTAAAACCATCAACAAACTCTTTATGAAATGGATCCCAGACATCTAAATGAACTAAATCAAATGGTTTACTTGCTAAATTGTTATGAGACTCAAAAGACAATCGTCTTTGTTTGGCCAGAGGACAAACTTGGCAACGAGAATGAGAAGACATACTAGTTTTTAAAATGGGAGTGACAGAAGATAATTGTTGTAACTTTGTTGTAGAAGGGTGACCCAATCTTTGATGCCAAATAGTTGTATCAGCCTTAACAGAACCACAAAAAGACTTGACTTGAAGCGATGAAAGTGAAGGGCTTTCATTCTCAAGAATGTAAAGATTTTGCATCAAATTACCCCTCTTAATCATCAAGCCCCGTGTAAGGTCCTGAATAATGCAACAAGAAGGATAAAAATGAGCTGCACAGAACACTGTTTTAGCCAAATAACTCACACTAATCAAATTAAAACTAAAATCTGGAACATGCAGAATATTATGCAACATCAAAACAGAAGTGAATTCTATTGTGCTTATATGCTTAATAGAAACTTTTATGTCATTTGGTAAAGTGACTGTCACACTTGAAACATGTATAATTTCTTTGAACAAAGTTAGATCTGAGCAGACATGACTAGAAGCTCCACTATCATGTGACAAGTATCCAAGTATCATGTGACAATAATGTTTTAAGAGAAGTAAGACAATGGTTTTGATAGGTAAGAGTATTATTTTGGTATTTAAGATTTGTAGAAGGAAAAGGGATTGTACCAGATGTGGATTGAATTGTCATGACTCCATGATCAGTGATAGAAGACTTGTTTGATATATTTCATGATGTTGTGTTTGTGAGACTTGAGCAACCTGAACATGCCTACTGAATTGAAAAATCAGATCTTGTATTTGCTCCTTTGAAAAATTCTGAAGATTTAGAACAGATGTAGCATTATTGACTTGTAAAGCAGCTGAAGCAAAAACAGGTTGAGGCTCTGAAATGTCTTGTGGAAGTAATGGTGGAGGATACTGATATTGAGAACCTCCAAAGTTATCGGTATAGACATTAGCAATCGCATTCTTATTATTCTTCATAGCAGGGATAAATGGATTTGGATAATGTCCTTTCCGATTCTGCTTGTTTTAAGTACCAACCTTGTAGCCAGGGGGTAACCATGTACCTTGAAGCACTTCTGAATTGTATGTCCAAGCTTCCCACATTGAGTACAAATAGGCTTTTGATAATTCTTATTGTCATTGTATGCTGCCACATAAGGAGAACCCTTCTCATTCTGCAACATCTAACCCTTATCAGTACTTCCATAATTGTCTAGAGTCTGAAAAATTGCATCAACCTTTGTCACAGGACGTATTGATTTTTGCCTCTCATCTTGTGTAACCATGTTGAAAGCTTCCTCTATTGTAGGAATAGGCTTAAGCATTAAGATATGTCTTCTAATTTGCTCATAGAAGTCATTCAAACTCATCAAAAACTTGGTTATACGACTTCTTTGCTGCATTTTCTCCCACAAAGTCGCTGCTGAACACAAACATTTTCCACAGGTACATACAGGCAGTTCCACATAATTTCGATGCTCTTCCCATAGTGTGACTAATTCTGTGAAATATGTTGAGACATCTAAAGCACCTTGCTCTATCTTACTCAACCTTTGTTCTATATCATAAATTCGAGGAGCATCTTCTTGCTTAAAACGAGCACACAAATTTTTTCCAAATATCCTCAGCAATTGCAATGAACAATAAGCTTTGTCCTATCTTTTTTGAAACAGAATTCATCAACCAAGTCGCAACAATATCATTGCAAGGAGACCACGCACCTGAATCGCGATGTCCTTCAGGAGGTCGTTGAATGGAGCCATCAATAAATCCCAACTTATTTCCCACATTTAATGCCATAAGAACAAATCTTCTCCAAGAATTGAAATTTGATGCCATTATTAAGCGATCGAAAACAAGAATCAACCCAACATGATCTGCACTATGTAAGTAATAGGGATTTTCATAGACATCAGTATTTTGATTCAGATCTGAACGAATATTGAGACCTGGAGATTGATCCGAAATCGTATCTTGAATTTGAGCTGCCATTGTTCTAGCTCAAGAAGTAAGAAGAAGTGAGGTAAAAAAATGAAAAAGAAGAAGAAATCAACCACATAAGAGGCCAGTCGAAGGAAGAAAAAATCAGAATCAAAAGAATCGATACGATTCCAGAAATGAGATCAACAAGAACAACGATAAGGAGAGTGAAGAATCGAAGAAAAGAAATCGAACAACTCATCTTATTTGTCGTCTATATGCAGAAGAACAAGCTTGTTTAGCTCTGATACCATATTGAATCAAGAGAAATCAATGGAGACGGCTTGAAGAAGAAGAAGGAGATGAAGAAGAATCAAAGAGTAAAGTAAAAATTTGTTAGAACTTGTAAAATGTATTATGCCAACTCAAACTTTACACTGTACATCGTTTCGTCTGGTTTAGCATCAAACCAAAAAATAAATCATAAACCAGAATACAATAACTGGTCCATGTTTAATATCCAATACATGTTCAATAGCGACAATGATGTCTCGTTGTAAGAATATTAGGCCTAATCCTCGACCAGTAGAAGAGGAAGAGAACATTGTAGATAGTTATCCGTCGCCGTCACCTCCCGTCTCCGTCGCCTTTACCCCGCTCAGTTGTATCAAGAGACTTTTGAAAGAGAGTTAGATCTTGAGATGCAATTCACAAGTTGATGAAGAAGATAAGCGTGAGTTGCAAGTGTTGCAGGAGCTGTTGAAACAAGTCACTGTTGTTCCACCAACTAGAGTTGCTGATGTGGCAAAAGTTGAAAAAAGGAAAAACGTGAAATAAAAGGAATATCTGAAAATTGGATATTTCCAGAGATATATTGGTTAGGTTAAAAGATTTTCTAAACCCTAAATATAAAAGGTGAAAGAGGATACTTTTAGGGTGAGCCGAAAATACAAAAAAGAAGAGATCCATTGATTGATATTCGGAGTTTATAGACAAGTTGCATTCATTGTTGGAACATAGTCTGTGTGTTGGAACAGACTGCTGCGTTGTTAGAACTTAGGTTGGTGTCGAGCTAAGGTGTTCTTAGTGTCGAGTAATTCCAAGTAGACAAGATCTTGTTGTAAGATTGTCTATATAAATTCTATTGGTGTTTTGAGGACGTAGGCACATTGCCGAACCATGTTAATTCTTGTGTGCATCGTTCATCTCTGACTTTACAATTGGTATAAGAGCGGATATCTATAACAAGTGAAACTCAACAAATGGGTGAAGATCTTGAGGAAAGAGATGGATGATGTACTGCGAGGTCGTATTTCGTTTGCAGAAAGTGTTTATGCTAGATACAGAACATTATGGATATTGGAAGGTGAACATGAAGGCGATTATAGAGAGTATTGATGTGGATGCTTGGACAACAGTCGAGGATGGTTATGAAGTTCCGAAAATAGTAGATAAAGATGGTGAAATTTTCATCAAACCAAAGTGTAAGTGGACAAAGCATGAGAAAGATATGTCAAGGTATAATACAAAAGCTTTATCTACTATTTTCACTTCAGTTAGTAATAATCACTTCAAGTTGATTCAAGAATGCACATCTGCGAAAGAGGCATGGGATAAGCTTCAGATTATGTTTGAAGGAACTACACGTGTGAAAGCATCAAGAATTGACAGGTTAGCTTCAAAGTTTGTGAATTTGAATATGGAAGAGCATGAAAGTGTTACCGACTTTAGCGCCAAGTTATGTTCTATTGATAGTGAAGCGCAAGTACTTGGGAAGACGTATAAGAACAAAAAGCTTGTCAAAAAGCTGCTGCAAAGTTTGCCGAAGAGGTTTGAGTCTAAAAAGTGTCTTTCAGAGTCTCGTTCAACACGGATGAGATCCCTTTTGATGAGATAGTGGGGATGTTACAAGATTATGAGATGGAGCTCAATGATAAAAAGATTATTGCTGAGAATCCTACTATGTTACATCAAGTTGTGGGTGATGACGATTTGAGACTACAAAAGATAGAGGAAACAATGAGCTCACTTGTGAAGATGGTTGAAAAACATTTTGGGGAAGTTGGAAAAATGCATAAGAAATCAGTTGTGGTTGATCATAATGCTTACAAGAGGAAAATGAAATCACGTAGAACCTGGAGTGAGAGTGAAGCACATGAAGAAAAAGAGAACGATGAACTTGTAGCTTTTCCTGCGATTGTAAATCATGAAGAAGAAAACAAAAAAATAGCTTCAGACTCGTCTGTTGGAACAGACACAGATTGTTCCAGCACCAGCAGTAAACAAGACATTGATATGCAAGTGGAATTTCGAAAGATGTTTGATAACTGAAAGCTGATTTGTGAAGAGAAATTGAAGTTAGTTGAAGAGAAGTTATCCTTGCAAGACTTGAACGTGAAGATAAAAGAAGCTCTATGTAAAGAAGAAGAAAAAAGTCAGTTGTTGGAACGAGAATTGGCAAATACAAGAAAACAGATTCACATGTTGAACACTGGGACTAAAGATTTAGAAAAGATCTTATCAGTTGGAAGAATAGGACATTGCACTTATGGACTTGGTTATAATGGAGAACAAAACTTCAAGAAGAGTGAGTTTGTTCGTGCCAGCACATCTCAACAAGTGCAGAACACGCAAGAGAGCCAAGAAGATGGCGTGAAAGTAAGTCAACAAAACCTGCAACTGGTAAAAGAAAAGATGTTCTTAGAGAAAGAACTTAGCTTGGAGAAAGGAAAAAGGAAGATGTGTGAACAAGAACTTGTTGAGACTAAAAAGAAAACTCTTATGCACAACTGTGGCAGAAAATATCAGGAAAAATTCGTGACTAGGAGAACAAACAGAAAGATCAATCATGGTCTTGGCTATCAAGGAGACATGTCTATAATCAAAACCAAATCTGTTGGTTGCAGTCGTTGGAAGAACTCAGGTTCTGTTCCAACAGAGTTTCGGAAAGTCAAATGTGCAGAAAAAGACACTCGCGCATGCTACTACTGTGGGAAATTTGGCCATATCAAGAAGTATTGCTACAGATTTAAGGTAAAAGTGAAGAGGTTGTTGAGTAAACAGAGGTATTATCCTTACTTTGGTGATAACTCTCGAGTGTTTGTGAAAAAAATAGATTTGTATGATGAAGAAGTTGTAGCTTACACTGAGCACAATTGAGAGTCAATCATGTTATGAAGATCATGGATGCTCCAAACGTATGAATGACAATCGAAAGCTTGATCTAACAGATAATATGAGTGTGAAGAAAGACAATCATGATCTTGAGGATCTTCAAGATAAGAAGTTTGAAGTCAAACCTTTTGGTGTGCAGAATTCACATGTCGACAGTCTGTTGGAACAGGTTAATGTGTGTTCCAGCGAGTCTGCCAGATCTATGACGAGTAGCACGTTAATATCGACGAAGGATGAAGCACAGCTACCTCAGATCACGTCTAAGATTACTCACTTGGAAGCATTGAAGCCTGTGATTCAGTTTGTATGGAGAATTTTGGATATCAAGAAGAGTGACTCATATCAAAAGTTGAGTGATTTTGGTGATATGTACATGATAGGAACCTTAAAGAAGCGAGATGGTGTGTCAATGACAAAATCTGAGTCTGCGATGCTGCTATCAACATTGCTGATATATACGTTGTGTTTTTGAATGAATTATGCCACTCAAGCAGGGGGAGAATGAAAAAGTTATGGCAGTTTGAAGCAAGTTTATGGCGGTTTGAAGTTTTTAGATTGAAGCTTCAAAGCAAAGAGAAGAAGAAGGCAAAGAATTGAAGGGGAGCTTGTTGAAGCAAGTGTGAGTTGTTGAAGGAAGCTTGAGTTGACAAATTCAATCAAAAAGGGGGAGATTGAAAGAGAGTTAGATCTTGAGATGCAATTCACAAGTTGCTGAAGAAGATAAGCGTGAGTTGCAGGTGTTGCAGGAGCTGTTGAAACAAGTCACTGTTGTTCCACCAACTGGAGTTGTTGATGTAGCAAAAGCTGAAAAAAAAGAAAAACGTGAAATAAAAAGAATATCCAAAAATTGGGTATTTCCAGAGATATATTTGTTAGGTTAAAAGATTTTCTAAACCCTAAATATAAAGGGTGAAAGAGGATACTTTTAGGGTGAGCCGAAAATACAAAAAAGAAGAGATCCATTGATTGAGATTCAGAGTTTATATACAAGTTGCGTTGCTTGTTGGAACAGACTCTGTGTGTTGGAACAAACTGTTGTGTTGCTAGAATTTAGGTTGGTGTCGAGCTAAGGTGTTCTTAGTGTCGAGTAATTCCAAGTAGACAAGGTCTTGTTGTAAGATTGTCTACATAAATTCTATTGGTGCTTTGAGGACGTAGGCACATTGCCGAACCTCGTTAATTATTGTGTGCATCGTTCATCTCCGACTTTATAACTTTGAATGCTTTTTTCCAAGATATCGAGGTTGTTGTGTTTGTTTGAATATTTTGCATGTGTTTGTATGTGGCTGATGAGAAGTTTCTATTCTTCTACTTTCCGTGTGCTAATAGATTAAAAAGAAAAATGTAATAACCCAGTTTTTAATCCTAATTAAAATGATTTTTCCTAAACCGAGCGCCTCTCCTATTTAATTGTATTTACCCTAAAAATTAAACTAATTTTCCCATTATTTTTTTTCTGGAGCTGTAGCCAACCTCAGAGAGAAAAATTCAGAAAATTTTTCAAGCCAACCAAGATGAAGAGAAAAGAGAAAAGGAAAAAAGAGATAAAGGTTGTGCAATCCTGTAGAAGACAAACTCAATATGTTGTGGGAGAATTAATCATCGGCCAAGCAAATCGATTCAGATGGAACCAAATTTTTACAGAAGGTAAATGATTCCTAAATTGACATTCTCCAATTTCCAATTTACAGAACGTGATTTCATTGAGTATTCTAATAGTTATGGTCGTTTTACCAAAGACTACGGAACCAGATTGCGAATCCGACCAGTCTGAGTGTGAAAGGCGTTTTTGAGGGAAAATGGAATCCGATCGGGGTGAAACTAGAGCCCACGGCTAAAAGATATCTATGGCTACAATCTGACCGTTCGGATCGAGGAATTAACGGTTAGTTTTGGAGTTATGCTTTCGTTTTTGAGAGTCTTTGCATCTGTCAGTTTTGCAGAATTGGCAAGTTAGTTTGTAATTTGGGTTTGGATGGGTTTTAGGATGATTTTGGAGCTGATCTTTTGCAGGATTGTTGCAGGGACTCATATGAACTCATTGGGAAAAGGAACACAATCTTAGGGTTCATATAGGTGGAGAAACGCGTCCTAGAAGTTGGTGCAGAGAAGTTGTCTGTGTCCAAAAGAAGCTAAGGAGCTCCGAATTCGAGGTCCCAGAGAGTTGCAGACAACCAGAAACGTTCCTGAGAACGCAGTTTTACCCAGTAAATAAAATTATCGTTTTTTCTTGGCCCGAGTTTCATTTTTAGGAAGTTTCCAAATATGTCAGGTTTTCTTATTTGGAAAGTTTCCTTTTTGGGAAAATTTCCTCTTTGGTCAGGTTTCCCTTTTTAGGTAGCTTTCCATTTAAGGTAGGTTTCCATAAATAGAAAGTTTCCATTTTTAGTAGGGTCCCGTTTAAATTCTAATTTGGGTTCTTGTTACAGGTTCTTTTTCTAGAAGGAAGATCAGCGTGGGATAAGAAGGATGACGCATGATCTCCGTGGGGTAAAGCTCATCAGGAGGATCAGTCAGACACTTAAGAGGTGTATCTACCATGTGACTAAGGTGAGGAGCTACTGCGTAAATCCTCCGCTTTCTTTTGGCTTAGCTTTCTTCTATCGTTAGATTAGCACTAGAACATGATTGAGTCTGTATGATTGAGTCTGATTAGATATTGCGTGAAATAATTTCTTTATGTTAAATTGGAACTAGGATTAATAGATGATATCACCATTCATTATTTCGCATGATGATTGTAGTGTGTGTTACATTAATAAAATATGATGGATAGTATGAGAAGACTTGACGTGGGGTACAGAAGGAGAATCCTTGTATTTCTGGAGTCGTATGTTCGTAGGATGCGTGCATTAAGTCGATCGGTGTTCGTATCCCTTAAATCGATAAAGCGTCCACTGGGCGGTGTGTATAGGCACTTAGCCTATGCTGTGTAAGCCTCTTCGGGGGGATGCCGGCAGTCACTGAAGCTGTCAAGGACCAATTCTGTGTTTTTTGGCGGTGTTGATTTGCTAAGTCGAGTCTGCAGACTTGCATGTTCTAGCAATCCACCCCTTCGCTGAGTGATTCCTATGTCACTTACCCCTCTCTTCTTGTCCCTCCCATCTTTGTCTTTTTCAGGTATGTTTTGACAGGTTTGTGTTAGAAGCGGTGATTTAAAGTTCAAGTTGATGGTTTTGCGAAATAGTATTTGTTGTACCGGTTGATTAACTTTGGTTCCCTCGGAACGAGCTTTACAATTTGGTATCAAAACCTAGGTTAAAGGGCGCTCCAGTTCTAACCCGGAGGGTCATAGCTTTTCAAAATAAAATTTGTTTTAAATAAAAATTATTTTCCCAGGTACATTAAAAAAATTCTAAACACCAACTTAAGCATTAGGCTAGCTTCTAGCTCTAGGGTTTTCTTTTGAGTTTAAAGGCGTGAGAGTATTCACGGCATGAGTTTTGAGACTTGAGCTACTGCAACTACTACAGACGTTCCACAAAACTTTTGGTCATCGAGGTTGAGACGCCATATCCAGAGCTACTAACATTGTTTGTACGAGAGCCTGCGAGGGAGCACCGAAGAAAAGATCTAATTCAGAAAACAAGAAGGTTTCGGGTGTGCTTGCGAGTCTAGTTCGTTAGTTTTCAAGTCGAGACTTGAAGCAGAGGAGCAGTTCTCTTAGTGTGGTCCCCGAGCAAGGGCTGAGGACCCTGGTGAGGATGAGTGCTCTCATCTATGTAAGGGGAGTGAGTACAAAAGGCCCTAGGGTAGTTGACTGCTTCGTCTGAGTGTTGGTATAGGGTGCAAAAGAACCATGGGTGGTTGAGCGCTTGTCCGAGAGTTGGAACAGAGTGCAAAATGACTATGGTGGTTGAGTGCCTCATTGAAGAGTTGGGATGGAGTACAAAAGGGACCACGGGTGGATGAGTGCTTCGTCCAAGAGTTGAGACGGGGTGAAAAAGGGGATCGCGAGTGGAGGTAACCTTAGACTGGGAGGACAGGCAGTGAGCAAGCTGGCCTAGGTGATTGACCAAGAAAGGATTTTGCATGTTGTGTGACTGGCATAGTTAGTTGTTTCCGAAAATGTTGATTTGTGTGTAGACAGCGACATTAGGGCCAGCGGACGACCATACATAGGGGAAAATGGTTTAAAAAGGATTTGCGATACTGGATTCATTGTTGGAGATGCGTTTAAGATCAGTTCAATCGAGGGGCGTATTTGTTTCGAGGTATCAAAAGTTCAGAAATCGGTTGGAGAAAACAAGGGATACAAGGGGTTCTGCATTACTTGAGTTAGTGGGAGCAACTCAGACCGTGTTAAATTGGGAAGATTAAGTAAAGGCAACTTAATTGGACCACCGATCTGTAAGAATGTAGTCGTGTAAGGAGGTCACCCTGGATGTTAAGATGACGTTGGGCACGTCTATAGCTCCACCGAGTAAGAAGAGGAAGCTCCTATGAAGTCAAAGTAAGTGTTGTATGCCATGTCTAATGGGGATGGAAAGCCAAGTTATGGTGTAACGAAAAAGATTGTGTGGGACAAGATCACATAGGGGATATCAACTATGCAGTCATAAGACATTTTTGCATACCATGATTGGCTAAGGCGTTGGAGTTGCTAAGGAATTCGCTCGGGACGTTTGGATATTGGATAACATCTCGTCGCAACACAGAATATCGACAAGGAAGTATGCACATGTGATGTGACATCTCCCTCAGAAGGCGCCAAAAAAAGAAATGGATGGATCTCATTCAAATGTTAGAACTACTCAAAGGATGAGTATTCCACCGACATTTCAAGGAGGTCTATAGTTGACATCGTACGTCCCAGTTGCTAAAAATGATACAATCCGACAACCACCAATCTCGAGGACAAGGATGGTGTACTGCTTGAAACTAAGGGGAGTGTCTTAAATTTACATTCTCAACCTATCCCGCGCAGCGAAAGCGTGGTGGGCTCAACGCACAATAACGATGGTAGGAAAGCACCATGTGGACTTGTTTTCTAAGGAGCTAGATGATGGAAGATAATATAGTGCAATGAAAATATGGTATATCAACATCAAATCTATTAGTCATGTAAAGACAAAAGGTCGTGGCTATCATCTTCATCGACATGTCGCTAGACAAGGATGTCTGCTGAAAAGCAAATCATATCAAAACCAACCAAAAGGATTGAGATAGAGGAAATAAGTCAGCTGGTGGTTAAGGACCATGAACTTTCAAGATGGTGACAAACTCAAGCATTATGTCAAGATCGATGTTGAAGGAGCCATACAAAATTATATGGGACATGCTTAAGCAGGAGCCAAATGATTCGAAAGACGAGATTTTAAGGACGCTCATCAGACACAGGGCGGATGAAGTTTCACGATGGAACAAAGAAGGATTACCAATGGAAATGTATTTACCAATGGAACAGTATCATCAAGTGATGCTACTAAGCAGTCGAATCTCAGTTAGGACTAAAGGAACGCCCTAGGGTCGTGGAGGTATAAGGACAAAATTTTAACTATGCACGAGCATGTGAGCATAAAAGACAAGACTTGCAAAGAACGACCTCCTGTGTAAGGACTGAGGTATAACAATAACTGCCTAGAAAAAAATCTAGGTAAGTGCGTGGTGGCGGTAATAGGTAAGACCGTACTAGAGCATGAAAGGTAAATGCAAGTGGATGGAGTTGAGGTCAAAGGACGGGTTCTTCCTGGAACAGACACGGCAGAGAGAGGACATATATGGTGCATAAACAAATGTACAACCACCATATCCCTGAAAGAGGACACTTTGGAGCTTGGTCGTAAACTAAGAGGGAGAGAGCTAAGATTTGGTGTCGGGAATGGTCCAAGGAAAACTAAACCTATGTGCTGCCACATTCGACCAGACTCATGTGCAGACAAACCTGTTCTCCATAGCTCAAGGTGTTACGATCCTCAGAATTCGAGACAAATTCTCTGTAAGGAGGGGAGATTGTAATAACCCAGTTTTTAATCCTGGTTCAATTCAATTAAACTGATTTTTCCAAAACCGAGCATAAAGCCTAAAGCCCCTCCTAATTAATTGTTTTTACCCTAAAAATTAAACTTATTTTCCCCATTATTTTTTTCTGGAGCTGTCGCCAACCTCAGAGAGAAAAAATCCATAGAAATTTTCGAGTCAACCAAGATGAAGAGAAGAGAGAAAAAGAAAAAGGAGATAAAGGTTGTGCAGTCCTGCAAAAGACAAACTCAATATGCTGTGAGAGAGTTGATGATCGGATAAGAAAATCGATTCATATGGAACCAAAATATTTACAAATGGTAAATAATTCCTAAATCGACATTCTCCAGTTTACAGAACGCAATTTCATTGAGTATTCTAATAGTTATTGTCGTTTTACCGAGGACTATGGAACCAGATCACGAATCCGACCAGTCAGAGTGTGAAAGGCGTTTTTGAGGGAAAATGGAGTCTGATCGGGGTGAAACCAGAGCCCAAGGCTAGAAGATATCCATGGCTACAATCCGACCGTTCGGATCAAGGAATTAACGGTTAGTTTTCGAGTTATGCCTTCATTTTTGAGAGCCTTTGCATTAGTCAGTTTTGCAGAATTGGCAAGTTAGTTTGTAATTTGGGTTTGGATGAGTTTTAGGATGAATTTGGAGCTGATCTTTTGTAAGATTGTTTTAAGGACTCATATGAACTCATTTCAAAAAGGAAAACCATCTTAGGGTTCATATAAGTGGAGAAACGCGTCCTGGAAGTTGGTGCAGAGAAGTTGTTTGTATCCAAAAGAAGCTAAGGAGCTCCGAATACGAGGTTCCGGAGAGTCGCAGACGGCCAGAAACGTTCCTGAGAATGCGGTCTTACTCGGTAAGTAAAATTACCGTTTTGCCTTTGCCCGAGTTTCATTTTTAGGAAGTTTCCAAATATGTCAGGTTTCCATATTTGGAAAGTTTCTTTTTTGGGAAAGTTTTCTCTTTGGTAAGATTTCCCTTTTTAGGTAGCTTTCCATTTATGGCAGGTTTCTATAAATGGAAATTTTTCATTTTTTAGTAAGGTCTCGTTTAAAGTCTAATTCGGGTTCTTGTTCCAGGATCTTTTTCTAGAAGGAATATCAGCGTGGGATAAGAAGGATGACGCATGATTTTCGTGGGGTAAATCACATAAGGAGGATCATCAGTCAGACATTTCAGGGGTGTATCTACCATGTGACTAAGGTGAGGAGCTACTGCGTAAATCCCCCCGCTTTCTTTCGGCTTAGCTTTCTTCTATCATTAGATTAGCACTAGAACATGATTGAGTCTCTATGATTGAGTCTGATTGGATATTGCGTGAATTGATTTCTTTATGTTAAACTGGAACTAGGATTGATAGATGAGATCACCATTGATTGTTTCGCATAATGATTGTAATGTGTGTTTTATTTATAAAATATGATGGATAGTATGAGAAGACTTAACGTGGGGTACAGAAGGAGAATCTCTGTATTCCCGGAGTCGTGTGTGTGTAGGTTACGGGCATTGAGTCAATCAGTGTCCGTAGCCCTTAGATCGATAAAGCGTCTACTGGACGGTGTGTATAAACACTTAGCCTATGCTGTGTAAGCCTCTTCGGGTGTGCCGGCACTCACTGAAGCTGTCTAGGGCGAATTCTGTGTTTTCTTTGGGTGCTTTAGGTGTCATGTTTGCTGCATGTTTCTAGGACTAGTTTGGCGGTGTTGATTTGTTAAGACGGGTCTGCCGATTTGTGTGTTCTAGCAATCCACCTACTCGTTGAGTGATTCCCCTGTCACTCACCCTTCTTTTTTGGTCCCTCCCATCTTTGTGTTTTTTAGGTATGTTTTGACATATTTGTGTTAGAAATGGCGGTTTAAAATTCAAGTTGGTGGTTTTGCGAAATAGTATTTGTTGTATCGGTTGGTTAACCTTGGTTCTCTCGGAACGAGCTTTACAAAAAAAAATTTTAATAACATTCGTCCAGAACTTGTAATAAAACATTAGCTTTGTTTGTTTGAGAATCCTAAGACTGTTTGAAACCATTGTTTATGTTTCGAGATTGTTTGGTTTGTGATAACGAAATTGGATTTTTGTTTGTTTTTGGTTTCTTGGTTGTCATGTACAACTTGAAATGTTCGGTAGAACTGAATTTTGTTACAACTAAAGCTATTCAGTACAGCAAGACAATTTTATTGTGCTTAGAAATAATAAAATAGCAACTCATATGTTTTGAGAGTTCTTGGTGTTCAATTTGGATATCATTTCAGTTCCGTATTTTTAGGTTTTTCGATTTTTTCGTTAATAAGAAATCAATACCATATTATAACCATGTCTACTTTGGTTTGGTTCGGTTTATATACATTTGATTTTCGGTTAAATCGGTTTTAAACCCAAAATCATAAACGAGCATTGTTTAATTTTTAATTTTGAATGTTGTTTTTGATGAAAGTGGTAATTAATTAGAACATAGAAAATTTTAATATCATTTTTAATTTTAATATTAAAAATAATATATGGTTTATATATATTTAGATATCTTATATCTTATATATTAAAGTATGAAGTCAGTTTGCACCAGATTAAAAAGTTGGACTGGTTGAATACTGTGTTACCCTTGATGATTAATTTAATTAATAACAATTTATTAATTAATAAATTATTTATTTTAAAAATAAAAAATGAAATTAATAAATAAAAAGAAATTAATAAAAAATTCAATAAATTTCTTTTTTTTAAAATTAAATTTCATAGTTATCCTTAAAGAATTACTATAAATATTTTATTTATTTGTTTTAAATATGATATAAGATAAGTTTATCTTAAAAGTAAATTAAAAAGAAGATTTCACTAATCAATAAAATTCACAATTTTTTAACATAAATTTATTTCGCCTGTGTTCATAATTGGTGCCAAATGTGATAGTAGACTTCTCAAAGCTAATGATCTATCCTGAAAGTTCTGAATATTGCTTGAAGATTGTGGAAAGAGCGTGGCTGTTACGAACATCCGCTTTAGCAAATAACAGAGAATCATCTGCAAACATGAGGTGTGTGAGCTCCGGGCCACTGCGACTCAACCGAATCCCTTGAAGATCACCGTCTCTAGAAGCTTTATTGAGAAGGCAACTTAATACATCCGAGCATAAAATGAATAGATAGGGTGATAATGGATCCCCTTGGCGGAAATCTCGTTGCGGTCGGAAAACCCCATGAGGACTACCATTGATGAGAACTGAGAACGAGACAGAACGAACACATTACATGACCAAACTAATCTACTGCTCACTAAAACCTTTTCGACGCATGACGCCTTCCAGGAAGTTCGACTCCAGCCTATCATAGGCCTTATTGATATCTGTCTTTACAGGCATATACATGGTGTTAAACGGCTGTCTGGACTTCAATGCATGAAACACTTCATGAGTCATGATGACATTGTCCGTAATGTAGCGTCTAAGAATAAAGACCGCTTGATTCTCATTCACAATCTCGGTTAACACATGCTTGAGGCGATTAACTAATATCTTAAACACCACTTTATACAGAACTGTACATAGGCTGATGGGGCGGAAATCTTTCATAGTTTGTGGTCGATTGATTTTTGAATAAGGTAGATATTCATATGATTTAAAGTAGGATCAAACGTACCATTTTGGAAGAAAGATTGAATCTCCTTGACAATATCCGATCCGATTATATCCCAACAATCTTTATAAAAGCCGACAGTGAAACCATCAAAACCAGGAGCTTTAAACGAGCCAATTGAAAATAATGCAGAGTGAATTTCCTCCGTTGTGACTTCCTGTATGAGCTCGCTATTCATCTTCAAAGTTACAACCCTCGGAACACATTGAAGGATATCGGATTCTGATTCTAGATTAGTTGATGTAAATAATGTGGTGAAATACTTATCAGCCTCAGTATCTATATCAACATACCCATTCAACACTTGGCCATCTTCATTTTGAATGAATGTGATGCAGTTTTTTGCTCGGCGGTTTTTGGTAACGGCATGGAAGAATCGAGTGTTACGGTCTCCATATTTCAGCCAATTCGATCGACTTTTTGAAACCAAAATAGCTCCTCTGCTTTGTAAGCTTAACCAAGCTCAATGCGAAGCTGTTTAAGTTTCTCTATAGGCGTTTATGGCTGTCGTGTTAATGCATCTATCTGATTACGAAGCTCCTCAATTCTCTGCCGTGAATTCACTTGCTTCCAACGTTTCCAAGAAGACAATTTAGAGCGACAATTACGAATCCTTACTCCAATCCTATATGTTGCTTGTTTTCTCCAACGTTTAGCTAAACTTCTTTGAATTCAGGCTCACTACAGAGGCGATCATCGAACCGGAATTGTCTTCGGCTAGTATCAACTTTATCCCACATTTTAATGATCACCGGGCGATGATTCGATTCTACTAGATCCAAGAACTCGATTTCAGACAAAGGATAAAGAGTTTTCCACTCTTTGTTTGCCATTACTCAATCCAAGCAACATTGAACTGTATAATTCCTTGTCTTTTCCACTCATGAGTATCGGTTTCCAGTGAACATCAAGTCCGATAATCTTAATACTTGGACCATAGTTTGGAAATCAACAAAACTCCAAGGTTCACGATCTCTGCCTCCGATTTTCTCCATAGGTGTTAGTATTTCATTAAAGTCACCACAAAGTATCCATGGTGATTGTCTTTGAATTGAAAATCTTTGTATCTGCTCCTATAATATATGCCGTAACTTACGATTTGGGTTTCCATATACAAAGGAGAAGTAGAAATCAACACCATCTTTATTAATACGACAGTCAAACATACGAGCAGACATAGATAAAAACGAGACTAAAACATAAACATTCCAAAGCAATGCAAGACCCCCTCCCCCTCTAACAGATGAAACACAACGAACATTTTCAAAACCAACTTGTACAGCAACGTCCCTAACGATATCATCGGGATTCGTTGTCTCGATGAGAAATAGTATGTCTGGAGCAAAGGATTTCTTCAACTCCTTGAGGTGTCGAACTACCAAGAACTCTTTCAAACCCCGACAGTTCCAAAATGTCGTATTCATTCTGCCTCCGCTGGCTTCTGGCCCACCGTGCCATCACTGTTAGGGTGTGGTTGCTCCTTGCTTGAACTCTGGCCATGGGAAGAACTTGCTCCTCGAGTCATATTGTACCAGCTACGAATCTCTCGAGCCTCAACATGCGAACGTCTTCGTTTCAGGAAGCTCTCCTGTAAATCATCCGCCTGGACCTCTTGACGAAGGTCCCAGTATCCTGGAGGCATTACGTTAACAGGGAAGTTTACATTTCTCTTCTTTGAGGCATTGGAAGCATCCTGTGTAGAAGGTGCTTCTGGTACATATGGTTGCTCCTGTGGATCCTCAGCAGACTCATGGTGCTGCTCCTCTGGAGGCTAATCATTATATCCCAGATCATCATCATCATTGTCATCACTTGTATCCGGAGGAGGCCCCTGACTCATCGGGCACTCAGAAGAGTCGTGAGAAAGCATCCCACATGTGCCACAGAAATTGTAGACTTTCTCGTAATGCAGATGCAAAGTTACTATCTCCTCACCAAAATGAAAGACTTTGCGGGTGCGCAACGGATCTTTTATATTCCAGCAGAGACGAACCCTGACAAAGTTGGAAAATTGAGCACCATCACCATCAAAATTCATCTCCATGTAGTCTCCGATCTCTGCTCCAATGTGCATGACCATCGCAAGAGTGAGGAATTGGATGGGTATACAACGTATTTGAACCCACAGGGGGCTGAATTTGAAATATTCACCAGAGAACGTCGGAGTCCATCTCTCCATAGTACAGAGCCAGTCATTAAAAGACCAAGAGCCGCGACGCATGACGGACAACATCGCATCTTCTGAGGCGAAGACATATTGAATCTTCCGATCTTCAAGAATCCTTCAAGTTACTTCACCATGTACACCCCACATTCGAGGCAGAGCATTCATCATAGATCAGAGGAGTTGTTTCCTTTGGTTAACTGGCTTAACGAACATTGGCGGTGGCGGTAAATATTTAGAATTACCAGAACAATTTGGTCGGAAAAAAACGGAGATGTTTAAGTATATTAAGGAGAAGGTGGCTCATCGCATTCATGGATGGCAAAACTGGTTCTTGTCAGTTGCAGGCAAGTTAACCTTGATTAAAAGCGTAGCCCTAGCGATGCCTATTTATTCCATGAACTGTTTCCTGTTACCGGTGGAGCTATGTGATGAGCTAAATGGTATGTTGAGTCGGTTTTGGTGGGGCACAACTTCAGAAAAACGAAAGATGACATGAGTTTCATGGGCTAAACTTACAACACCAAAGAGAAGTGGTGGATTGGGATTTCGTGACCTCGATGGGTTTAACCAAGCGTTGTTGGCCAATCAAGTTTGGAAGATCCTACGAAGACCGCAAAGTTTAATATTCAAGGTGTTGCAACAATGCTATTTTAAGAATGGTGAGCTTCTTCAAGCCAATGTCCGTCATGGCGCTTCGTATGGATGGTGATCCTTACAGTTTGGCAGCCAACTCCTCCGGCACGGGTCTTGTATTCGTATAGGAAACGACAAACTTACACAGATTGGTGTAGATTGTTGGCTGCCTACGCAACCCCCGCGCCCGGCGCAATTGTTACCCCACGTTGATCCGGCTACCAAAGTGCAGGCTCTTATAAATCTTCAAACTAAAGATTGGGACGACATGGCTCTCGAACGGTTGATAGATCCAAGTGATCATGCTATTATTTGAAAGTTATATCTCTCTCCTCGATTGCCTCCGGACTCTCTCTTTTGGTGTTATATCAATAATGGCCAATATACAGTAAAGTCCGGTTATTTACTTTGCAAATCCTTAGATGCTACGGAGGAAACACAAGCACCTCTAACGACACAACCAGAGCTTAGTCAAGCATTGTGTAAAAAAGGGGATTCCCCCGAACCTCAAGCATTTTCTATGGAAGATATGTTCAAACATACTATCCACTGCTACAAATCTGGTACGAAGACATGTCCCAGTTGATCCCCACTGTATTCGGTGCACTTCCGTGGAGGAGACTACGGAACACCTATTTTTCACATGTCTGTATGCTATATTTGTCTGGCGAACAATCGGATTTGAACTTCCTGATCTCAATGAGAACCCGATCCGATCACTTCTGCTGGATAACCTTTATTCCAAGAATATGAATCAGGGACGATTATTGGCATGCCACTTGCTCTGGCAGTTATGGAAGGCTCACAATGATATGCTATACAATAAACGTTTGCGATAAAGTCTGGAGACTGCAAAGAGAACAATGAATGACTTCAATGAGTGGATGACACAAGCAAAGGAAGTCAGTGGAGATCCGCTGACGGCTTCTCGAGAAAGTGAAAGACGGCGAGAAAAGTGGAAGCCCCCTCCTTTTGGATGGGTCAAGTGCAATCATGATGCATCGCATCGGGAAGGTAACACATTCTCGACTCTGGGTTGGATTTTTCGTGATGGAAGAGGACAGGTCCTGCACTACGGAATGGGTAAATACCAAGGTCGGTGTACTGTTGAAGAAGCTGAACTCACAACACTTCTTTGGGTCATCCAAGCAGTTTGGCGTCCGGGACACCGGAGAGTAGTGTTCTGTGGGGATAATCTTACTGTCTACAAACTACTAAAGGATAAGTTGGATAATTTGGTTCTTCTGCACTACCTAAATAGGATTACGAAGTGGTCATTCTGTTTTGAAGAGCTTAAGTACATATTTGGTACTAGAGAAGCAAATACTTGTGCCGATCAATTGACTAACCATGCGATTCAAGATTCTTCTCCTTGGTCTTTGTTTCACTATTGTCCACATTTTCTAATTCCTTTTGTAATAAACAATATTTTGAGCTAATAAGATAAAATTTGTAGTAAAAATTTTTTTTTAAATTTAAATAATTTTAAAATACTTTAAATTTTTGTTAACTCAAAAAATAATATAGATTCATATATTTTATTTTTAGGTAACTATATTTAATTAATTTAAATAAATTATGGATCAAAATTTGTAATAATAAAGAGAAAAAATTTAGAATTTAGTATTATATTTGTTATTGGGGTCGAATGTCAAAATTTCACAAAGTACTTCAATCTTAGGAAAAACTAGCCAAATTGAGTAATTCAGTATTTAATTATATTTTGCGGTGACAAATATTAAAATCCGCAAAATATTTTTGTTTTATGCAAGACATGCCAAATGGAGGGAGCTCTACCTTATCTTAAATTTCATATTATAACAAAGTCTATTGACTAAAAAAACGTGATCAAAAATTTTTAATGTCTAAAATTTTAAAATATCAGCATTTAATAATATCTGAGAAATTTATATGTCAATAGAATATATTTCTATTACAATATTATTAAATAAAAAATGTAAAAAATTTTAATGCCCGTATAAAATGTGGGCCAACTAACTAGTAAACAATAAAACATAGTTATTAAGGATTATAATAATAATATTCAAACAAAATTATTAAATCTAGGATTTATTTTCATTGATATTAGATCAATTTATTAGTGTAAACTAAAACTTTGAATTTTTTAATATTAATTTTTTTCATAAAATATTGAATATTTTAAATTTTATTGTATATTATATACTATTATATTCAAATTTTGAACTAATCGGTTTTCTCGGTTTAATTGGTTTTTCGGTTAATATCCAAACTGTATCTGTATCCACATTTTTATCAAGTCACATCCAAACGGTTTATATGGTAAAACCATATCTGTACCATGTGCTATATCTCAATTTCATTCGGTTTTTGATTGTTTTACCATATTGAATAACTCTAGTTTTACAGTGAGGCAGAGCTGAGCCGAGAAGATATGCGGTTGTGGCGGAGGCGCGATTGATCTGCAACGGCGATGGTGATGTCGTGATGGAGAAAAAAGAAGTTGAAGAGGCAGGAATGATTGGAGCGAGGAAGAAAATGGTGGAGAACACATGGCGAGAGATTGTTCCCAAGACAGTGGTGGGGGAGATCTGCGGTGGCGTCGGCAATGATGTAGCGGAGTCATCGTAAAGCGGCTTTGGCAGAGGAAACGGAGGGAGAGTGGAGGTAGAGAGGAGACTTGCAGAAGAAGTCACCAAAACCCTGGAGTCAAAGGGTGAGGTTAAGTAGGTCTTTAATGGGTTGGAGGTTTAGGAAGCTGTAACGGACTTTAGGTAGAGCCTAGCGCGGCTCGGAGTGGAGATGGAGTCGCCAGAAGGCGGGGGATTGACTCAGACCGGAACGGAGATCCTGATAGAATTGGTTCAAGTAGGGGAATTTGAAGACCCCCAAAAGCTGCAAAAGTGGAGTGATGGTCCCGCAAGTCCAGAGCTGTAGGGTTCGAAGTCAATGTTGTGAATATTGCTTCCATCGGTAAGTAATTACCATTTTTCCCTAGTTTTTCTTTTCTGGGAAGTTTACAAAAATGGTAGGTTTTCATTTTTAGAAAGTTTCCTTTTTAGGCATGTTACCATTTTTGGCAACTTTTCTTTTTAAGCAGGTTTCCTTTCCAAGAAAGTTTCCATTTATGCTAGGTTTCCATAAACGAAAAGTTTCGGTTTTTAGCATGTTCCTGCTAAGGTTTAATCGGGTTCTTATTTCAGGGTTCAACTTCTGGAGAAGGGTCTTCTGGGACGAGAGAAACGATGGAGGATGGACGTGGGGTAAAACCCGGAAGGCTGTCTTTCAGTCAGCCATTCTGGAGGCATGTCTACCATGTGACCAAGGTGAGGAGGTTCTCGGTTTTGTTGATCTCGTTATTCGTTTAACTTTGTTAGTCTAGGATTAAACCGGCCAGTGTCGAGCTATAAGCCTCAACACGAGTATGTACTATGTAATATGTAATATTATGACATAAGGCCTTATACGCCTAAGTGCAGTGATTGATGGGTCGCTAAGTCGAGCCTAGGATAGAATCTGAAACTGTGAGAACATAGGTCCCATAAATGAAAAGACTAAGGTAAACCAGAATTGCTTGAGAATTTAATAAGAGTGTCTTAGACTTAGATTAATACGACGAGATGGTTCTATGAGCTGGATGGACGTCCATCCTATTTACGGGTGTGATGCACCCCGCCCCCGGCTGAGATCCAGGAGGTAAGAAATGGGTGAGTCTCCGGCCAGAGTGTAAGGACAGCGTACGACTAAGGAAACGATTTTAGAGCAACTAAGGAAAACAAAACCCAATCAAAATCAAATTTTAATCAAACCCGTCCATAAACGATCCGACCCGATTTACTCTTCTACATCATCCGACTCAATTTCTTTTTTTTCTTTCATATTCCGTTTCTATTTCTTCTTCTTTATTTATCATATTGTATTTTATTTTTATTAATAAAAGAGCTTGAATTTTTTTTATTAATCTTGAATTCGTTTTTCAGAGAGATCATGTCTTATGTCGGCTTTTGTACTCGTTTTGACGTTCTAATGGAATATATCTAGATGAAAAAATCACATAAACTCGTCGACATCATGTATGAGAGAGAGAGAGAGAGAGAGTTCAGTGCCAATCTGATCAGATCAAATCAAACAAGAAATCTCCAGCTTTGTCTTCTTCTTTTTCCTCGGGTTTTGAGAACGATGTGTTTGGCAATGGATGGGTTCAATCTCATTCGTTGTTTTGTACTCTTCATTGCATTGAATCGTAGAGTAGAGGCTCTGGCGAGAATCATTCCCAGAATCGCACCCGAAAACAGTTTCAAGATCGATGACAGGTAATGATGTTTCTTCCTTCGGCGCCAGAGGAGGAGGAGGAGTTAGAAAATTCATTTGTGTGTTATGTCCCTTGAAATGAATTGCGGCTTGATCATATACCATAGCAGCTTTCTCAACCGTGATAAAAAAATCTATAGCGAAATCTAAAAAAGAGATTATGGTTCCCTGCACGAACCTCCTTGAGGAGAAGTTTTGTTCTTTTGGTCTCAATTCAAGACTAACAAGTTCAAGCCAATTAAATACTTATGTCCGAAATTCTTCGTGTTCTCCGCTGCAAATTCTCCCATGATCTCTCCCTCACTTGGCAACGCGACTAAGGCGAGATGTTTTGTGGTGGTGAGTTTATCGGAAAAAGGTTAGGTATGAGGCGGTGTTGATGTAGGCGACACAAAGTTCGGATTTTTTGGGTCCGCCACAGATCGATCACGGATTGTGAAGTCGCCACTGAGATTGAGATCATTAGCAAAGAAACTACGGGTGTAAATGGTAGTGGGTGGAAGGAATAAGTTGAAAAAGAGGAAAAATGATAAGTGGAATAAAAATGGGTGGAATAATGATAATGAAAGAAAAAAAATGAACTAATGGAATAATCGCAGAGGAATAATAAATGGTAACTATTTAGAGGAATATAGAGGAATAAAAGAAGCTAATATTAAATATGTTAATACTAGTTTAATAATTATGAAAATAAATTTGACCAAAAATATTTTCTAATCAATTTTAATTTTATTCTAAAGTTTTTAAAAAGCAAAGATAAAAAGACATTTTGTCGAGAAAAAAGACAACTTTCTTATTTGAAATTAAATTTAACGTCGATGATGAGACCTACATCTCTCTAACCGCATTTGCTCTGCAATTTTATCACGAACTATTTTCATATAAGTTCCGGCTTCTGTTTCTTCTTCCACACCAACAGTTTGATCATCATTCACATCGTCATTCACATTATGTTGTCCATGTAAATCAGTTCTTGAATCTGTCTCCTCAAAATCAATTTCTTTAATATTGTTCATGCGAATGAAGTTGTGAAGTCCCATCGTCGCAAATATAACACGTCTTTGAATTGCAATGTCATATCTTGGAAAATCGTTTAAAACCCTCCATTTTTTTTTCCAAACTCCGAATGTTCGTTCTATAACTGAACGAAGAGATGCATGCCATCTGTTAAACATCTCCTTGCTGTTCCTTGGCGGTTCACCATTTAAAAACTCTTGTAGATGATATCGTGTGACAGAATTACTTTGTTTTCTGTATGGAGCTAAATATCCACGTCTGTTGGCATACCCAGAATCTACAAGATAATATTTACCTTCTAGAGGCTTAGGAAACATAGGATCACCTCTAATGGCTGTTGCCAATACCCGTGCGTCATGAGCTGATCCGGCCATGCCAACAAAACAATATGTGAAAAGCATGTCGAGATCACACATGGCTAAAACATTGAGACTTGGATTTCCTTTTTGATTAATATATCGAATGGATTCGCGTCCTGGAGTCACCATAACATGTACATGTATTCCGTCTAATGCTCCAATAAATCCACTACAAGCAGACCAATATCGTGTATCTCCTTCTAAACGGATCGATAAAGCTTCGAGTTCTTGAATTGTTCTTGGTCGTATGTAATCTACAACCATTTTTTCCATTGCATCAAGAACTTCATGAAACTTTCGACATATTGTTTCTTGTGCATGACCAAATCTTAAACCCAGATCACCTTGAGTGTCATTCTGTCCACATAAGATGAGAAAGATTGCAACACTCTCGTCGACAGCCATGTTATGTGTGTCTTGTAAGCCATATCTCTCTTTTAATATCTCACACAGACGTGTAAATGCCACTGGACTCATCCGTACGAGAATTCGACATGAACTTTCATGCTCGTAGATTTGGCGTCGAATTATGTGCCACCCTTTGCCTCTGTCTTGATTCATTGGTTTTTTACAGAAAAATTTGCTATAATATTCGAACGTGGGAGAGAGGTGGGTCTCCATAATTTCTTCTTCTTCCAGCAATAACAATTATGCAATTTCTTCATTTGATAAGCTTTCGATTCCACGTAAATGTAGTTGGGGAATACGAAATTTCTGTAAAGAAAAAAAGAAAAATTAGTATTAAATTATTAAAATATATTTAATATATAAAAATACATGGTTATTGAATAACAAAATAAAAAAATGATCATTTTATTTTGAAATAAATATTTTATTGGCTTTGATCATTATTAGTAAAAAAACAGAAGCAAACTAGATAATCGACGATAAAAAACTAGCAAAATGACGTCAAGAAAAAAGTAGCTAAATTGTGCCAGATCTAGTTTCATCTATTGTGGTAGGTATCACGACTCCAAGCAAAGATGAGAAAGTAGTCCCTGAAGACCCAATATCAAACATTCCATATCCAGGACAGAAACTTGAGGAGGCGTTAGCGTTTATTCCTGCCATTTGTGAATGAGTAGGTGGAAATAGAGGAGTCGTGAAACTATTTTTGCCCCTCAAATTAATATTATCACATGGATAACCATATCTATCAACTCCAGTTAGCTTCTCCAAAAATTTAATTTTGTTATCTTCACTCCATAATTTCATAAATCCATCACGAACATCTTCATCGTTTAACAACAACTCGTTTGCTGCCCACCAAAATTTTCCCATTGGTTCAACCGTTAACGTCTCTAAGACAGCTAAAGCATCTCCAAAATTTGCTTTTGAGTTGTGTCTTGATCGTAAAACATCCAATAGACTTGTTCGAGATTCTTCAAGACGTTGAAATCCAGTTTGAACTTGAGTCTCAAAGTTGATCCTCCTTCGGTTTGTACGTCTACTAGTAGTCTTTCGAACACCCAAGTTTGATTTATTTGTATGGACTGAGAGACTTTGTGCTTGTTCTCTTGTGCCATCAAGTGATGTCTGATTAGTTTGTGGAATTCATCATCAGATGTTAGCTCTAAAGGAAACTCGGACAAATTTTCTTTTGGTGTTTCATGTACGGTTATGTCATCATCATCGCTTACTTCTTCATCAAGTGTTTGTTGGATATGTGCACGGAGAGTGTGCGGAGAATAACGATCATCCTGCTCCAAATCATGTTCACCGTAAATTTGATCGAGAAGTTCTTTGTGTGGAAGAGGTTTGTTTTGCAACACTTGCACAAATTTTCCATTTTTTTTTCCAAATTCCTATAAAAAATCACTAATTAGCAATTAAATATTTATA
>OVAN01001606.1:0-39445 GCA_900406275.1 Anastatica hierochuntica
ATTATAAGTTAAAAGGATTACTATATTTTTTACTTTGGATGTCGAAAAATGCCTAACAACAAACCGGTAAGCGAAAAAATGTTCATATAATTTATGTTTTTACCTTTATAAATACTAACAATTAAGGTGTTGTATTGAAGTCGTGAGTACATACATTTTATGTTTTAATAAAAAAAGGTTTTGATAAAAAATTTTACCAAGAAAATATTTAATCAACAATATTTTAAAAAGAATAAGATCTTTAAAACTTTATTAACCCGCGCATGCGCGGGTAAAACATCTAGTTTTTAAAAAAATTACTTTTATTTCTAGTTAAACATGAGGTTCATTACAAAGAAAGTCGTAGCTATGTTTCGAATTTAGAAAAGGTAATGGTCAAAAGTAGAAACAACGATTTAAATGTTGTAAGATTCAACAATTTACTTATACCAATGCTTTGATATTGGATCAAATTTCAATTTTATTCACCTATGCTACTATTGATGGTATCACTTATTTTAGAAAATTTACAAATGAAAAATGAGTGCATCGTTTAGTAGCTTCTTAGTAACATGCTACACACACACTAATAGAAGTTATATTTAAAACATGTTGTTTCTTTTGCACGCAGTTACATATTAATAGATGATGGATTAATATGTTTTAGTTTATCAAAGTTCCAATTCAAGTCATCACTCCACATCTACCAGGAGAAAAACCCTGGTGGTTTTTTCTCTTCCGGTTTACCTCCCGCCGGTTTATCTCCCCCCGGTTTATCTCCCGCCGGTTTATCTCCGCCTGGTTTATCTCCCCCCGGTTTATCTCCTGCCGGCTTATCTCCAGCCGGTTTATCTCCACCTGGCGCTTCCGCCGCTTTATCTCCTCCGGCCGGTTTATCAGCCGGTTTATCTCCCGGTTTGCCTCCCGGTTTGCCTCCTGGTTTTCCTCCCGGTTTGCCTCCCGGTTTACCTCCAGGTGTGTCTCCCGGTTTACCTCCCGGTTTGCCTCCTGATTCTGCCGCCGGATCTCCGGATGTTCCGGCCGCTTTACCTGCTTTGGTGGGTGGGGCTCCTTTAGGAGGTGGATTATTCTTAGGTTTCACTCCTATCCTATGCCTACATCACTCACAAGTCATGTATATATATATAAAAGTCAAATTATTTAAATACATTTTGTATTCACGACTTTCTTATGATGCGTGACTAAAAAAAACTCATTAGAAAATGTTAAAGCATCATTTAAAAAAGAAAGCATGTGAACATAACTTTTGACTTAGTAACAATCAAAACCTAAACATATGTTGATGTATAAATACCTATTGATTATAAATTATGCAAGAAAATTTAATAAGTATTTTTCTATGTGGATGCATATGCCTAACAACATATGCATGGTTTCAATATAGCTAAGGTCTATTTAAGTTTTTTTACTTGAGAAGCCAAACGATGAGGGCCATTGCAGTCGCTGCCACGGCGGCAGCGGTAGTAATCCCGGCGGTTAAGGCCGCCGCGGTTATAGTAGCCGGAACGAGAATGGGACTGAATAACAGAAAAAGCGGCGTGGCTAGGGCTAATGCAACGACGGAGCCGCCTAGGGTCAAAACGCCGAAAGCGGATAAGATAACAACTGCTATGGAAGCAATAATCCCTTGAAAAACCTCCAGAATCGGAGCGCAAATAGAGAGCATTTTGAGATGTCAATGCTTGAGATTTAATTTGTTTTGAAGGAGTGTTTTGTTCTCTCCTGATCAATAGTATAGTTGCGGAAAGAGAGAGAGGGCTTATATGAAAGGATATGTTGATAGTCTACGTGCACGGTATGGTACACATTCATTCTCCATGCATAACCATAGGAAGTAAATAGATATCTACGTTACGTTACGATACGTAACGCCATTTTTTTTGTCACGTTAAATTTGTTAGTTCTTTTTGTGTTGGTACGTAGTCATGTGTTTTAGGCTCTTTTTTTCCATTTTAATTTGTGGAAGCCCTTTAGTTCCTTGGTTGACCAAGGGTTAATTAATGTTTCTACACCAGGAGGTCAGAGGATCGATCCCCAAAAATGCGCGATTTAACTGCAGATTAATAGAAGCATGCTTATAGGAAATCTTCAGCGTGGTGCAAGCGAGGATCGTTCGTCTTGGTGATATGATGCAGCAGATGGAGCGGAAAGATTTTTCCGATGAAGAATTGTCCTTGTAGTTGTTTCTCAAATTTGTAATAACAATAGTAATAATTCGGACGATCAAAAAAAGATTTAGTTTTATAAAAAAAAGACTCGATTTATTAAAGGAAATTAGGTCAAATGATCAAGGAAAAAACTTTATTTTAAAATCTAATGTAATGGCCATTGCATCTTTTATCCCCCCCCCCCCCCCCCCCNGAAAAAAATTTACAACATGCATAGAGGAACTTTTAATTAACTACACCTACTTTTTAATCTACCAAAGGAAAAATTAGACCTATTTCTTTGTTATTATTTTTTTTGCCAAAATTTTTATCTATGTGACTAATTAAGATGAAGAGCTTTCTAAATGACTTCACAATACTGCTCATCTCGTAACATTTGGATCCACGATAAAATGTTTAGTATGATGAAATCTTTTGTATGTACGAAATTTTTGATGGACACTCTCCGTAAAACACAACACCACAATAAAAAAAAAAGCTCTGCCTGCAATATGGAACTTCCTGAAATTTTACATTTAAAATCTGCAAGAGACTGCTCTATCTGAAAATAGAACATAGATCTGATGTACAAATTTTTGAACACTTGACCACTGGACAAAAAGACTTCTACTAGTACCCAAATTTTAAACAAAAAAGAAAATTGTAATCATCACGCGGATTAGAATCATCGTGTATTTTGTTACTGTTAGAGAATAATTATCGTTTGGAATCGGTTCTTATATATATAATATTTATTAATTATTAAATTTAAAATAAAAAAAAGTAAACCAATTAAAATGTGACCGTTGTAAATTTGGTTCTTAAAAAGAGGTTCTTTGTCTTTTCTGCAAGAGACTGTCTCTTATCTTTCTCTTCTTTTATTAATATTTAATTGTTAAGAGTCTCTATTAGAGACTGCGATGATGGTCTTAGTTCTTAAATTCTTATTAACATGTATGATTTTGTATTTCTAATCGATTAGATATACCGCTTGCACGCGTTGATTAACTTGCCTCAAATACGAAAACAAAGAAACTTGCATTAAATCCAAAAACACTTCATTTAAAAAAAACAATACAATAAAGTTAAGTATATTAATTATATATAGTTTTTGTGACACCGAATACATCAATGGAATGATATGTAAAACATTCATGCATGATTACACTATTTTACTAATGAAAACAGAAGATAGATAAATTTCTTGTTTTATTTAATGGAACCAAATATAATCATATAATTAAGTATCATCATCAAGTTCCTCCAATACATATCATCAACATCATCCCATACGTATGGAACTTGTTCTACTATATAAGTTTCATCAAGTTCCTTCACTTAATCCTTTTTCTCCTCTTTTTTCTTCTTATCCGCCTTAGATCCGGGCGTCGCCGGCATTCCCGGAATTTTTGGTGCTTCCTTTCCTGAAAATTTCCTACACACAAATTATATATCCTTTGATTATTATTATTATTAACAAGTTTAAAAATCGACTTTTACAACAAAAATAATATTTGATAAAATTATTAGTTATATTTGTTTAATTTTGAGAGTATTAAACCAAATTTAAAGCTAAACCGTCTAAACGAAATTTTTTGTTGAATTAAAATTTGTGAAAACACTATAGTACTCTTCAATCTCGGTTATAAATTCTCAAAACCAACAAACTGAAACTAAAGGGGTGTATTCAAACAGCGGTTTTGAGTGATTTGTATTAAAATATGAAATTACATGTTATTGAAACAAGAATTTTAAAAAGTCTTATAAAATTCACTGTTATTGAAATGATAATTTTAAAATGTATCTTAAAATCCACTGTTATTAGAAATATTTTAAGTGATGAATTTTAAGTGATTTAAAGTGTTTTAATAGAATTTCCTTGTTAAAAATACAAAAGAATCACATCAAATCGCATGGTTTTAAGAGTATGAACATAGCAAGGTTCTTATCACAAATTATATATTAAAAAACACTTCACTCCCTTATGTGTCAACCTTTTATTGGTTTGACATAATTATAAAAATAAATTAATTAAACTACTATTTTTTTCGAGAAACCCATATGAGTTTCTACCGAGAATGATGTTCTAAAACAACAATATGGATGTTCACTAGGGTCGTCCTTTTGCATAGGCCGGATGAAACAATGGTTTCGACCCCCAAATCTTTCAGTAAACTATATATGAGTTGTTTGGCTCTGAAATGGTAAAAGTAAAATTTTGCTAAAATTGTTTATATGATCTCATAAATTTTAGAGTCAGCCCTGATGTTTCACCATTCACTAATTAAAAATAATGCAATGTTGATCTATGTATGTATGTATAACCATGGAGTTAATATAATAGACCAAAAATTTCTAGTAATTTTTAAATAAAAGTTTTGTAAAATGTTACTTGATGAGCCATAAGAAGATTTTAATAGCCGTTGTAAGGAAGGAGCCGGAGGCTGTGAAACCAGAAGCCAATACAGTTGCAGCTACGGTTGCTGGCACGAGAACCGGACTGAATATCACGAAAAGCGGCGTGCTTATGGCTAATCCCACGGCGGAGCCGCCGAGTGTTAGACATGAAAATGCCATGAGGGCTAGTGCAGTCACGCCGGCGAAAAACTGTTGAATAATCTCTTTTATCATTTTTGTGAGATTGAATGTTAAACGGCTTAAGATTTTTTTGTTGTTGTGGAAGAGTGTTTTGGCTCGTTGATCGAATGGTTGTGGTTTGGTTGTGAGAAAAGGGGTTTTTATGAAGGAGTTAAGTGCAAGTGTTACGTGTACGTTACGGTATAAGTTTATGCTCCATGCAAAATGATCTTAGTACTATGGAGATCTAACACGTTACATTTGTTTCTTCTTTCTTTTTTTCTTTGTGGATTATCACGTTTTTTTGGTTGTTCTCTTAGTTTATAGTTTCTTGCTTCCGTATCCCAAATTTAGTTTGGGTTTGTAGGAAGGTCATTGCTAATTACATTTTTAACTAACAAATGTATTGCTAGTTTGCAACAAAAGAAAAACCTATACCAGTTGTTACAACTCAAAAGAATGAAATTTTGATTAGTCAAGATAAAGAATAAATCTGTGAGACTCGGTTTATGGAGAAAAAGAAGTGTGTGAGGAGAGTTTAAAAGGAATTATTTGGCTATCTATCTCACCAAATTGTACTTATCTTTTGGGTCACTAGTCCTGATAGAACTCTACAGTTAAGCGTATTTGTGCTTGAGCAATACTAAGACGGGTGACCTTGATGAAAGTGATTCGCGGAATCGTACGAGTGAGAGAAAAACACGGGAAACATCGATCATGTGGTGATTGCATGGACAATAAATAAACTCTTTAAAGCTTCCTTAGGGAGCACTCCCGACCGTCTGACAAGGAGGACCCATGGATCCGGAGAGGGGTGTCGGAGGCACACGGGAGCGACAAACAGGGCGTTAGAAAATCCCATTTTCCTTTGTTTAGCTTCAATTTCATGCTTTTTAGGCTGAAAATGAAATTGGTTCTATTTGGGATCTTTAATATCTTTTTTTACTTTTTTGGGGTCTTAGGGTCAATCTTGCTTCTATAAACACAAAGGGATCCAAAAACTTCTTGTATCAAAATGCTCATTATGTAATTGTTTAATGAATTTCAAGTTAAAGTTACTTAATTGAAAGGTATACACATGATGAATGTAATCGAAGATATTTTTTTTTATCATATCCCATGCAATTTGAGACTACTTGTAGATGCTTTTAATAATCTTTAGAGTTGAACTTTGTCTTATGATAATTCATGTTATCAAAAAGAAAAGTACAATTTCTATATAGAAAAAAGTAATCACATATGTAATTTTGCTCTTTTTTCTACAATATAGTATTTGTTATTATATAATTTAATTATAACCTTTCCGTTTTTAAATTTTTCCTTGGTTAAATTGTTTGCTATCACAGAGGAATTGAAATGCACTCTAGACCATCATTTTAAAATATAATAATACAATAAAAATTCGTACATATTGTTGTTACTTCTGTAGCACGGCATACATCAATAGAATGATATTTAAACTTTGTTATATTTGGAAAAAAGGCTGGATTATGTTAAATTTGAGGAATTTCAAATAATTATAACATCATATTTTCCATATTATCATTTGCCTATGTCCTTTGCTTCATTTAATCAGCCGGGCGGTTTAGCCGCCGGTTTATCTGCCGCTGGTTTAGCTGCCGGTTTATCTGCCGCTGGTTTTTCCGCCGGTTTACCTGCCGCTGGTTTTTCGGCTGGTTTATCCGCCGGTTTAGCGGCAGCCGCTGGCTTTTCGGCCGGCTTATCTGCCGGTTTAGCGGCAGCCGCTGGAGCCTTCTTCTTGCCAGGCGGATCCTTACCTGTAATTTGCCTACACAAAATTCAATACGTCTGATTAATTACAACTTTATGTAGGAGACTATATTATGCATATAAACGTTTACAAATTACAACATTAATGCATATATGAAACTTTTCAAACGTTTAGTAATTAGTATAGTGGAATAATTTTACTTCTAAAAATAATTCAATGTAACTATATATTAAAATAGTAATTATATATGTGTTTATGTTCCCGCCTAATTTTTTTTCCGTCTAAATGATTTTTATTAAACCACCTAAGTACAAAGAGTGTTACAAAGTCGAATACAAAACATCGAAATACATATTATTACATAGCGCATAATCTATCTATAATTAGGATGCAGTTACAAATCATAAAATTTAAGCGTTAATTAATCCCTCTATATATGCTCCACATCTATATAAGTTTTAAATTTATGCAAAAAAAATAAAAGGAGAAAATCAAATAGTAGTGGTAAAAAACTATGCTCATGCATATATAATTAACAAAAAAAGGAGGAAATAATATATTTTGATAGTGTTAATTACTTGTAGAGCCACATGATAATGGCAAGAACCGTAGCACCTGCTCCTCCGGAAGCCATAAAACCGGAAGCAAGAACGGTTGCAGTCATGCCTGCTGGTACGAGAACCGGACTAAACACGACGAATAGCGGCATGGTGGCAATAAATGCCATAACGCTGCCGGCCAGGGATAAACCGGCCAGCAGCAAGAGGAATATCGCGGCTGCGGTTGCAAAAATCGCAGTCGTGATATCCTTGAGAGTTGGTTTTCGGGTTTTGGGTTTTTTCTTTTTCCCGAAAACCAACATTTTCAAGATTTTGAGTGGAAAAAAGATCGGGCCCATGCTTGTTGTTTGATTCGATCGTTTGTGGAGGGAAGTCATGGAGGTGAGTAAGATTCTTATATGAATAGAGACTAGAGAGAGTGGTTTGGTCTACGTGTACGGCTCGTGCTTAATCCCATGCGATCAACGTTGTGAGTGAGTTCTACGTCACGTCAATACATTTTTTTTTTCTCTTTTTGTTGGCTCGTCACATTTTTTTTTGCCTCTTTCTTCACATTTATTTTAGTGAAAATTGTACAAATTGGACATTTGGGTTTATTTTCTGATTCGGTTCAGCTATTCAAATATGATTTGATATTTTGTAAAACTATAATAATATAATTCTAAGTTATAAACTTACGGTTCAATTTGGTTTGGTTTGGTTACAGCTATGGTCGGACCGCAGCACAAGCTAGACAAGCCATCAATTAGAACATTTAAAATATAAAAAAATTGTGTTTAAACTCCTTGAAACCAAACATCCATCAACACAAAAACATGGGATGCGAGAAACTTGCCTATGAGAGAGGGAAAAAAACAAAAATTACAATAAAAAAAGAGATATAAAAACGAAAGCAAAGAAGAAGACAACATTCTAGACACATGAAAGATGAAAAGAATCGGAGATTAAGGAAGATCAGTGAATAAAGTACGAGACTTTTTGTTTGCAATTTTTGGATTTTTCAGTAACTTAGAAAGAAAATACACGGAACAAAGAGGAAGTGGAAATTAAAAAAAAAAGTTAGCGTAGAGCATCTGAAATCGTCGAACTGGCTCTGGTAACGGTTTGGTCTGATCCGGTCCGGTCCGGTTATAGCTTTTGGAATTACCTAGCACATCAAAAGATTGATACAGTACAAAATCAATATAGCCGACAGAAAATGACCATGAAGTTGCCTATAAATGTGAAGAGAGACTTCTCTTAAACCTCATACCCAACAAAACCACTTTGGTTTCTCTTCACATCTCTTTTTTCTAGTGACTTCATATTTATTTTATAGAAAAGTTGCTTCATATTTGTTATCGAATATAATCTTCAATTATAAAACTTAGGGCTCAAAGTTTTGCTCAATATTTAGAGGCCTAATTAGGCAAAATTTTCCATCATTGGGCACGCCCACTAAACCATTTTTATGTAATTTTTTTTTGTTGATAAGTCGGATGTTTTGGCTCTCACCGAAGTGAGTCTAGACTAGCCAACCAGTAGAGGTACTAGGGATCTCAACGGTCTATGTTATTCTGTCGGTACAGAGGACTCGCAGTCCCAGGGACACAACCAAACCGTTGTTCCCGGGGCGCTGAGGGCCACATGTGAAATCTCGCAGTGACCGAAATTTTATGTAATATTTATCTTTGTTATAATCATTTGTCGCAATATAACAGATTGATTAACGATATTTAAATGCAATATATCCTCAAACCGCCTTAAAAAATACTAATTAAAACGTATAATATTGTTTATCTAAAGTCGGTAATCATAATTAGTTATCAAGAATACTTGATTAACATACCAACGACAACCAATAATGGATGATGGCGCCATTATATAATATAAAGTATCAAAAAATAAGAAAACGGGACATCCAGATTAATAATATTCTGTATTCATAATATTATTTAAATGTTTTAATTTTATTTTATTAAAAAGAAAGAGGGTGGATTAGGTTTAAATTTTGTGGAGCCCTAAGAATTAATAAAAATCTAAAAATCAAGTTGCGTCAAATCATTTCCCACCATGAAAACAACTTGATTGAGCTGTCTTTACTCTTTTTTTCTTTTCTTAATTTATATCCATTATATGATACAGCATTATTATACTATTATCTTTTGTATAAATGTTAAGATTCATCTATATTTTGTTAGATTCATCTATATTGATTTTAACAGTGTAAAAAAACGTGAATCAGCAAAATTCACGTGACTTGGTGAAAAACAAAACATTTGTTTAAGTCGTAAATATGTAACTAAAAAAAATTAAAATTTTGAAATCTTAACTATATATTGTCACTATGCATGCATGATATGAATAATACCAATAATTCTAAATTTCTATTAGAAACAAAAATAATAATTTGATGTTAACAAACAAAGAAAGAATAATAATAACAAATAATAATGTAACATATGCAATGGCGTAAAGAATCAAATGGTTTTTAGTAGTCACCATCATAAACAAAGACAAGTTGGGCATATAATAATAAATCGAGAAGATTCATGATTCATCGTTACACGTTAGAGAACCAGAATGTAAAAAAGTTTTAGTGCTTTCATTACATTATATTCCCTCTTGTTCATACCATTTTATGTTTAAAGATTTTGCATTCGGATTAAAAAATCATCAACTTTTATTTGATTTTTTAACAAAAAATATCTTTTTTTCATTTTACATATTTTACATAAAAAACATTATAACTAAAACTAATTCAACCAATAAAAATATAACAGTAACAAATATCAAATAACATTAAATTTTTGCATAGAAATTTAAAAACACTAACTAATTTGATACAATTTTTTTCCCTAAAACATCAACTAATTTGATACGGAAGGAGTATTTCTTTCTTCATTTCAAGTGTTACATTATGCTAACAACTTGGTTAAGTGTCCTTACAAAAAAGTTCGACGTTGTCTTCATAAATTTTTGTATTAATTGATAAAAACCACTAAGAGAGCGACAAAACCAGAGTTTGTGTCCCTACCTCCATCCATGGCTGCTATAACTTTGTTATTTTTATTACCTTCTTGTCTCCTTTCCTTTTATATATATAGGAAGCAAAAGATCAAAAGCTTTTGTTCAAACATCACTTCTCAATTCAATTCTCTCTCCTTTCTTTCTTTCTTTCATTTGTATCTAGATGGCTACTTTTGAGGAAAGTTTTGATTTGGATGTTATACACAAACATCTCTTTGAAGATTTTGATGCTTTTATGGGAGATTTCAACTTTGATGCATCTTTTGTTTCAGGACTTTGGTATCAAGAACCTGTAGTGATGAATCAGGTTACTAAACAAGAACCTGATTCATCACCGGTTCTTGATCCAGATTCGTTTATCAACGAGGTTTTACAAATAGAAGATGATTCATTATCATCAACATCATCACCATCACATCATGAGACTGATCATAATGTCTCTACACCGAAAAAAGCAAAGAGGTTGGAAGAAGAACCTAGGCATTTTAGAGGAGTGAGACGAAGACCGTGGGGGAAATTTGCAGCAGAGATTCGAGATCCTGCAAAGAAAGGATCTCGGATTTGGTTAGGAACATTTGATAGTAATGTTGATGCTGCAAGAGCCTATGATTGTGCAGCTTTCAAGCTCCGAGGAAGAAAAGCCGTGCTCAACTTCCCTTTAGACGCCGGAAAATATGAAGCTCCGGCGAATTCAGGGAGGAAAAGGAAGAGAAATGATGTGCAAGAGGAGGAAGATAAGCTTCAAAGAAGTCAGAGCAATTCATCATCAATATTGTCAAGTGATGGAGAAAACAACTTGTGATGCATTTTAAGATTTTAAAAAGAGTATGAGAAACGGTTTCTTTTGTATAAAAACTAATTTGTATGAGGAAATGAAGTTTAGGTGTTAGTGTGGTAAGAACTCTTGCAAAAACAAACTTTGTATTTGATGTTTTGTTTCTTCTTGTCCAATAAGACCCCATAAGATTTTTCTAAAACAAATTTCTTGTTTAAAAGAAAGTTCTTCCTTGTATTAAATGACCGACCCTGAAATTTATGGATTATAAATTTTACGGTTTTGGGGCCGAATTCTTTATATAAGTTTTCTGTTTTTAAATTTGGGGCCGGAACAAATGTTTCATCCGGCATGCCTCAAAGTCGGTCTTGCCTGTATAACCCATGAGTCAATGGTTCAAAACCACAACAAACAAATCAATAACATGTTTAAACTCTAAGGTGAAATAATCAAGGTCTAAATCTCCAACAAAGAACCGATGCCATTGTACTTGGTGGTTGAGTCTTCAGAGTTAATCTTCAAGCACCAAGGTTCGACCCTTCTCCACTATATAGTGGAGAGAATATAGGCCTAATGGACTATCGGACTGACATGTCGTGGTTCGTTTGTTGACAAAAAAAAATCTCCAACAAAGAAGCTTCACTGAAAGAGCTTTTCGACAAGTGAGTGTACCTAATGTTCAATAGAAGAGGGGGAATGAATCAAGATGAAACAAGTTGCACTAGGGACCAGGTTTAAAGAATGGAGAAGCAAATGTTTGTTTCACTGGTTAGGTAAAAGTAAACATGCACTGATAACAAAAAGGAAATGGACCACAAGCTACAGAGACTTTGAAAGAGAAGATACACAACTTGCAAATGGATATAATACTAAACATGAAGAGATATTTATCTAAAACATCTTTATCTCCTTATTGATGATGACAAATGTAGTTGGCTATAATTAATATTGAGAAACATTTTGAATCTCTTTGTCTAGTTTTCTAGTTTCTTTGATACTCCCTCGCCCCATTTGATAAGTCTTTCTAAAAAATATTTTGTTCTTTTTTATAATTTTTTTCTAAAATACACATGTAAATCTTTAATTTAATTAATCTAATAATAACTAAAAAGGCTTCTTAATGCTTGAATGATTTTCCTTTAGATATAAATAATACTTTGTAACAAAAAGACAAAGTTTTTAAATTTCACAATTTTAACTAAAAAAAGACTTACATGAGAAAAGGAGAGATATCAATTGTATTATGGGATAATTCATGTTTTTAGTTAAAATAATTTATTAACTAAAAAGAGACTTAAAAGGAGACAATCAATTGTATTAACTAAAAAAACTTGCATGTTTTGGATTTTCTCGAATATTTTTGAGATTTTCGATTATATTGAGACATTTATTTGGAGCACTTATTTAGATATTTAGATATTTTCTAGTACTTATTAGGATTTCAGGTACGGGTTTAGATGGTTCGGGTTTTTCGGGTTTGGATATTTTCGTTACCTTTCGAATCAAGCCCGGATATACCTGATATCCAAACTACTTTGACACTCATTACCCGTTCAGGTATGGGTTCGATTCGGATATTTTGGTTCGTTTCTGGTTCATGTTCAGGTTTCGGCTAAAATGCCAACCCTATTAAATCATTATACAAAATTTATAAATTTGTTTTAGTATTGTCGTTATGAGCCTGAAAAACAATAAAATTGAAAAGACAATAAATTTCTTTTACTGATTCGGACAAGAAACAGTTGATTTTTTTTCCCGGGAAAAATAACAGAAAGCACAAAAGGAAAATATTTCATTTTGACAGTTCTTTATAGTTAAAATGTAAAGTCAAAGAGTTCTTGATAAGCAAAGACTTGAACAATAAAGCTTCTTCCACAATTTTCTTTAACAAAAAAAAAACACAACACATGACTCTCTTTTATAAGTCTACACACAAACATCTTCATCTTCTTCACACCAACTTCATCATAATCACTTTTCAACAATGTCTTCTTGTTCAATAACAAGAACAAAAGCTCCAAGATCAACAAGAAACCGTCGAAATCGCGGTTTCTCCTCTTCATCCGCCGAGCCTGCGGACGATGTCTTGATGCACATTCTCTCATATCTTCCCGTCAAAACGCTTCTAAGATTCAAACGCGTATCGAAACGCTGGCTTTCGATCATTACAAATCCCGATTTCACCAACCGTTTCATCGAATCAAATCATCCTTTTCCCATTTCTGGCTTCATCGTAAACGTTCAAAGCGGCGGCTTTAAGTACGTTTTCGTCTCTCTTAACGGAATCAATCCGCGGATTACATTACCGTTACCTCTTCGATTCGTCGATCATCCAACGGATATGGTCATAATGCAATCAACCAACGGTCTTCTTCTATGCAAATGTTCTTGCTCCAATAGCCAATTCAATACAAATTACTACGTTTACAATCCGACAACGAAACAAAACACTCTTCTCCCTCAAATCACGGGCGATTTTGCGCTTTCTCTAGCCTTCGATCCTTCGAAATCTCCTTACTATAAAGTCATTTGTCTCAGAGGAAGCAGAACCTCTGCTTCCTCTGGCTCTAACCTTTACCACATTGAGGTATATTCTTCCAATGAAGGACCTTGGAGAAGACTTTTTTCGGTTCCTTCTTTCGCTCTTCCTCCAACAAGTCCAACCACCATGTCGCTCTGCCACACGTTCTTCTGGAACGATGCGGTTCACTGGTTCGATTGTACTTCAGGAGAATGCATCTCTTTCGATATCGCTCAAGAGGAAATCAAGTTTCTTCCACTACCTTATTTTGAATACCACGACGAAGAAATTCTTCCCGATATCGGCTCCCTAAGGTTTCTGGAAGAATCCCGGGGAAATCTATACTCTATCGAGGTAAACGATATGAGTTCTTCGACATTCCCGGTCTACGAAATGGAAAGAGGAAGCTCAAACTGGTCCTTGAAGTATAATGTTGATCTAGAGCCTCTTGCAACCGCTTTTCCAGAGATGGTTAGAACAGAACATTACGCCGATAGGCGGATCTACATGTTCACTATCCTCGGGTTTGTAAAGGAAGAGATTGATGCAAACTCATACATTTTGCTGCACATTCCAAACAAAGCTGTGAAGTACAACTTCATTGACAAAACTTTCAAGAAACTTTGCGATTTCAAGGCATATGTCAATGATGGTCTTGGGTATGAGTTTCAAGGATTCCAAAAATCTTTCAAGCACATTGAGTCTCTTGCTAACGTCTAAAGAGTGTTTTTGTTTTCCCTCTTCCGTCGTGGTAAAAATCCCTCGAATTAAAAAGAAAGTTGCTTTGAGCCCGCCCGCCCTGGAAGATTAGCCGTCTACAGACCTTGAATTTTCTGGTTATCGGCAAAAAAATAAAAAAACATCATCCATATGTAAAAGATTTATGAATGTGTATAACATTGGGGTGAATATGTAACATTACAAATAAGTGGAGGAAGATTGTAATTAATCATTAATCCAATTCCATGTTCTAGAATTCGCTAGATGTTACTCGAACGGTGACTTTGGATCTAGGGATTAACTAGTGAACATTGAACTTAGCGATTAACTAGAAACTCGGAGATTTAACAACTATTAATCGGGACTATTTTAATTCAAATTGACTTTACAAACAAATAATAAATTTTATAACCGTAATTTATAGATAATTTTTACTTCGTTTTTCTATATCAAAAGTTACAACACTATGGAACCTCTGCAAAAACTTTTTGTAATTGCACATAAAATATTCCTGTTTTTTCGGGTCCTATTCGGAAGTTTAGAATCCATTCGGTTCACTTTCCGGAAGCGGAACCAAAGATTCGGTTGGGTACTCTGAAGGATACTTTTTTTTCTTCTAATAAAACAGGTTCTGTAATACAAAAGTTTTGCTTTCTTCAGTCATCATGCTTGTGATCCCTGAAACGTATGATTCTATTGATGAACTGCCTCTCTCGCCGGTATCTACCAGTCAAAAGAAACACAAGATTTCAGAAAGAATGACCGAAACTCTATAATCCGCGCAAAACAAAACAAAAGAACCGCGAAGGTACTTACATGACAATGGCTGAAACACAAAAGCAAACAAATCCAACTGCAAAGTGTAGCGGAAATGTTGCCCAGAAACGCTTATGGTCGAGTATGGTTTTCTCTGAGATGAGTGTGATTATGCTCGAAAGGATAAGAACTTGCCAGCCTAAAGGAAAGCATTTTCGGAACGAGAATGAAGAAGTGCACTGCAGAGGAAATCCAGAGTTTCAAAACAAGACGAGGCAATTAATTTATTGCAACATAGTTTAATCAAAGCATACCTTGAAGTATCTCTGGATGAATTTCCCTGAGTATATGATCCTAAAAATCATATCTTTCCGAAAAAGAAGTCAAGGAAACAAAAAGAGATAATAAACAAGAGCTGATTGTAGTTGAAGTAATCTATACGGGTGAAGGATACTCAAGGAATTCGCCAAGATTAAACCTATTGCTCCGGCAGATCTTATCAGCAGAATATTCAATACGATGTAAATTAGTGAAAATACAAGCAACGAGTCGTTTGAGCGCTTTAGTTGATTCTCGTCACCAACTGCGTGTAAAAAAGCTTCCGAGGTCCCTGACAAAGTAATTTACAATGTAACCGCAAAGTAAAGAACTTTGACTTTGTACCAAACAAGTCGATAAGCATGATAGGTATAGTCTGGATGGTGATTACTAACCGTTCATGGCCAGGACGATGATGTAGAGACAATAAAACTGTAGGGCCACGGAAGCTTCTCCATCGCTCCATTTTTCACCATACAACAATCTGATGAGAGAGTACGAATAACTCGGGCCAAATGCCATAAATATCAGACCTAAAAATTCCCAAGAAGTTCATGGTATTGAGGAAATTACCAAAGATTAGAGTCTTATCTACATTGAGGAACAAAAACAATTGGGAGATCCGAAGAAGAAGTTGAAAAGTTATAGAGACTCTGCAATAGATGAAATATACCTATTAATATCACAAGCTTCAAGGCCTCCGTCAAGCAAATTCCGAGTTTCCTGCTCTTTTGCTCGTTATCACCTGTCAAGATAGAGAGAGAGAGAGAGACATAGAAATCAAAAACGATTATGCACAGTACGAAACTTGGGAGATAAATATTTTATAACATCAGAACTAAGACTTGTAACATACTGAATAACACTAAACTCAGGAAAGAGATGAACCTGATGCGAACCTGGCAAATGTAGTGTATGAACTTTCTTCAAACGGAAGAAACACCATCCGTACAACTAAACTTCCTGGAGTTTTAGAAATTGTGTAAGAAACATTAGTAAGCAACCTTGTTGACGGCATAGGAATTGCTTTGTAGCCATAGAAAACTTGCCCAGTTTGTCGACGATCCCATATACGGCCTGGTTATAAGGTGTATCTAACCATACGAGGACTAACTTTTCACCTTCTTGAAGAATCAACTTTCGGAAGGACTGAAAAGTGAATAGCATACACATGTTCGAGAGCTGCTTATCGAAATCCATGAGATTCCCAAGTCTGTGACATCACAAAAATTGTTGGTCATTATCGTAAAACAATGAGTTGAATGGAACATATCGAGAGTTAAACAAGAAACAAATAACAGAGAATTCATACCTGAAAGGAAAGAGATCTGTACTTATGGAAACACCAGGAAGGAGAAAATAAGCCCAGTAACCAAGAAACAAGGAACCTCCATATGCAACTTGTGACAGTGCGAAGATGATCCCTTTTTCCTACATATGTTGACGATAATTACATTTTCATTTCATCATCTACACTTACTTTTTTAGAAAAAAAAAGAATCGAATGGAAGGAGAACTATCAACTTATTAACACAAATCTGTAGTACCATGTTGGTTTGGTTGACTATGAGAAAGCACAAAGTCACACAGCGTGAAAATGTAGCGATCATCTCAACAACGAGTCGCAACTTTAGAAGCATCAATGTCTGAGAGAGTATATACAAAGGCTCAGCCAATAGCTCCAATACGCATGCAAATCCTACAATATGCAGTATGTTATCCTTAAGTTGACCAAGAAAAACTAAGTAATGATACTAATAACATATATGCATCTGTTATCTTGGACTACTAAGAAAGAAATTAAGAGGAAGAGACAAGAGGTATTAACAGAGAACCTCTTCTTCGAGAAAAAAGAAAAGCGTAGCAACCGAAGAAAAAAAAGATTTTACTATGATTGTTACAGACACAAGTAAACGGCCACAAGACTGAAACTTCCAAATTCCAAGGATGTAAGTAAAAAGAAGTACATAGAAAATGACGACGATGTACCGTGAATCAAGATAGCCTGTGCATATGTGTCTGAGTAACCAAGGTTCTGCCACCGTAACACAAAAATGCATGCTGCAATAGTAATGGCTATTCCGAGTGGAAATGTCACCCATGCCACTTTCAATAGCTTAGTCACATCATTACTACAGCACGAAATTAATGAATATCGCTGACACCAAAAACTTAGTAAACCAATAATGTAAAACAGATCATCGAGAACTCCTTTATGCATACCAGTTAATGTCAGCCCGCAAGCAAGCACGCCGAAACCCTTCCCGGCTAAGAAACAAAACACAAGTAACAAAAAGATGGAACTGAACCGCGTAGAGCTGCATTACATTAACAAAAAAGATAGATTGAACTTAAAAGCAAAACCATCAAGCTACTCAATTCAAAGTACACTTGAATCAACTAGAGCATGACTTCATAGTAGTTTCACATCTAAAAGGTTCATACTTTAAACACTAACAATTCGAATCTTCGATTAAGGAACCCAAAGCAAAAGTTCTGCTACAAAACCCACAAGAAATGCATACAAAATACACAGCAACAACCCCAAATAATCCCTTTACATTAAAGCTTAAAGACAACCCAAATCATCAAAAGTACCTACAATGGCAGAAACGTAAAGAGCAAATCTATATTGGACTTAAACAAAAACTGAGATCTCTCAATGTAGAAGTCAAAGTAAGTGAATCGATTACCGCATAGTCTTGTTCAGTGAGATGTCTCACGATCCAGGAATTGAATATGAAAGGTATGCCTCTGGAAAGAAACTGTGTAGCTAATAATTTCGAAAAATCTAATCAGAAGCGAAGAGAGAGAGAGAGAGAGAAACGAACAAAATCACACAAATGAAGACGAACCCAGTAAATACTTGAAGGTGCGTGAGAGATTGACGTTATCCATTTTTCTGGAGATGCTAAAATCTCCGATCTTTCTTCGTTTACCTCTCGCTCGGGTTTGCGATTATCAAATTTCTACTGTATATTCAAGCTTCAATTGCACGAAATATGACTTTTAGCTTAAACTCTCAAGACGAAAGATGATCCGGATCGGGTCGGGATGAGTATATCAACCGGAACCGAAGAATCAAATCGAACCAAATTTGGAAAATATCCGAATGATTTTACATTTGAAGACAAAGCCGGGAGCCAAAATTTTTCGGAAAATTAAAAATAAACGAAAACATCCAAAAATATTTAAAAAAATTCGAAAACACTAGCAAATATACTAAAATTATCGGAAAATAATTTAAAAATATTCAAACATATCCACAAACAAGTATTTGAATAGTTATTTAGCTTATCCGTACCACAACCGAAGATATTTTCAGAACCAAATGGTTCTGATTTTTTGAGAACAAAAAAAAACGAAGAACTGAATGTCCATGCGTAAAGTCGGGTATGGTCGCGTTGAGGTCCTCCACGAACAAGTATCCAAATAGTTATTTAGCTCAATTGAACCGCAACCGAAAATATTTTAAAAATCGAATAGTTTCAATCTCCGAAAACCGAAAAAACCAAACCGTAACCGAAAATATTTTAAGAACCAAATGATCCCGTTTCTCAAAAACCGAATTGTAATGTAAAGACCGAACCGAAAAACCAAATGGGTAGACGTAAAATCAGGTAGGGCCGAGGTTTTCGGAAAATGAAAAAGATATGTCAGAAGTGGGATTTGAACCCACGCCCTCTCACGAAGACCAGAACTTGAGTCTGGCGCCTTAGACCACTCGGCCATCCTGACCATTTGGTTAAAAGCCATGAGCACTTTTTACTTATACGTTTTAATACTTTAGTGCACAGTTTCATAACAGAATCTGAAACTGAACCGGATTTTAAGTCCTGAATATACCAGATTGAATTATCAATTGGGTAAATTACGTAATAACATAGAAAATAAGAGGTCTAAAAACAAATTGGTAAATATAGATAATTTTTTGTTTTAAGAAAAGAAAAAAAAATGCAAGGACTCCATGTTTATGTACAGTGAGAGCCACACCACTTGTAAATTTCTTTTGGCTTTGTTTAGATTCAAAGACCACATGCGAGTTCTTCCATCTAGTAAAAAAAGAGACCAAAGTTAAGATGAGTGTTCTGTTTTCTACAATTTAATCTTTAAAAAAGTTGTGTATTATGAGAAGATTCACCTGCAAATTTAAGTGCTTGAGCTACCAAGATCAAAGTCCATTGTGTAATCATACTCGATCGTTGGAATAACCGATGCCATAAACTTCAAGAACAGGAAGAGATACCTATAGAGAGAGAAAGACAAAAGGGCAAAGAATTGTAACTATCGTGTCGTAACATGACCGAAATGTCATTCCGTGAGGAGGGAGGGGAGTTTACTTGTCAACTTCGGGTTCTACTCCACGAGACATTAAGACGTCGATGATCTTTTTCATAACGGCTCCATGTCGACATGGATGAACTGATGCGTGTTTTCCAGGTAAATGTGGGTGATCTTCTATTGTCACCTGTGAATGTTTGTTTGTTTGCAACATGCGAAGATAAAAAAAATATCCACATCGTGTTTACAACAGAGTTATGTGGTTACCGTTTTACGAGCATGGTCTTGACTAACATCTTCCATTACAAGTTCAGGCTGCAATAACATCTTTGACTACAAGATACACCGCAACTTTATAAAAACCTTAGACAAGCAAACAAAGTCTTAATTTGTCGCAACTTTGACCTGAATGCAATGAATCGAGTCACATACCTCATCGTAGCCAGTCAACCAAACACGAGGAGTTTGGTAATACTTGTCATACCTGAAAAGGGAAATATATATATCTAATGAGCCACAGAGAATGAAAGAAGCTGTACAAGTTACAAGCACTCAAACAAGTTTATACGTGAATGAACAAGACAAAATTTGAAAATGGGAAAGGCACGAGATGCTTACGTGATGCTAACATCATATGTTCTGGTTCTAAGGATATTATCATCATCAGGTTCATGAGCCACGAGAAAAGTTGCCTAAACCAGAGATTAAAGAAGAAAATTTTAACAGCGCTGGTAAAAAAATAACGCTCGGGAGCCATTCTAGTGTCAAATTCAGTCTGAAGCTAAACTCAGTGCATACATATACAAATGAAATCGAGAAAGCTAACTCACAGGATCATTGTCAGTTTCATCATACTCTGCCATGTCAGGAATATCTTCTTCCTCCTCGCATTCAGAATACTTAGATATCGGTTGAACAGTATTTTTCTCGGTTATTTCTAAAGCATCCATAGACGGCAAGTCTTCATCTTCATTCCCTTTATCTATGGACACATTTAAAACACACAAGAAATCATACAGGGAGCAAACGAATCCCCAAACGCGATAATTCCGTGATACTAAATCTACCTTTAGGTCTTCCATGAGTTGCAAGCCAACCATCATTATCTTCATCATCAACCAAAACTTCACCTCCTGCAGCTTCATAATCCTCTGCCACAGAAGCAGCTCTTCGGAGACAAGGTACTGTAAAAATCAATGGAGAATTTAATCAATCTGCAAGCAAAAAAACTTCAAATTTCAACAATAACAAACTCTAAACATCTCAAAATTCACCATTGCGAGTGATCAAAAACTGTTTCTCCGATGGCAAATATGGCTTTCGTTTGCTTGGATCACCAGATTCCCTAAAGACGAAAAAAAACCCAAATCAAAATCATACACAATAGCCCTAAACTCTCATACACCCATTCATGGCTTACGAATATCGAATAATTGTGAAATTACACAGTGAAGATTTCGAAATCAGAACGAACCAGGACCAAGTAGGGCATTTAGATACGAGATTATCACCGGCGAGAACAAACTCGCTAACGCTGAGAACTCCTTTCTCCTTGAACGCAGAAACAGTTCGAGGACCAGTGATCCTCTCCATAGCTCCTTTGAATGCTCCATGAAGCTTTTGCGAAAGCACCATTGTTGATGAATTCGAAGAAAAAAGTATCGAAGATTTCGATTTGCTCTGACTCTAAATCGATGATGAAGATCAATAAAAGTTTTCGTGCACTTGTGGATTTTGGATTTGTGAATAATGTTTGTTAAATATCGTAAGTAGTCACTGTACTTTTGCAAAGTTTCGTTTTTAGCCCCTAATTTTATAAATTAATATATTAGGTTTCAGATTGGGTTCATGTTCTAAAAATCTCCGCCTAGATCGATTAGGCCTCGCGGAGATTAATTTACTGGCAGAACCTATTTTGGGTGAAAAACGGTACTCAGCCTAAATCCGATTTTTTCAAACAATGATTATTTCATTTATCGAATTAGATTTTTTTAACTAAAATTAACAAAATCTATTATAATTATTAAAACTGTGTAAAGTAGTTAGTTTTGAACTTGTAAGCAAAGCCGTCTGTTGTAGTGTCGTGTATTTAACGGGAGAGCCTATTTCTCAAACATCGCGGACTCGTTATTTGTGAAACTAATCATCATAATCGTATAAAACACTAATAGCGATCGATTGGTAATCGTTTTTAATCATCATATTAAATATATAAATGATATTTCGATTCAATCAGAATTTTAAAAAAAAGAATAACTTTTAAAAATATCATAATTTTAAACCAATATAAAAGTAGGAATTTGAAATAACTTTATAAACAAATTAGTTTTTGTGATTATTTATTTGTAAATCTTTTAATTTCCTAAAAAAATAATCACACGAACCAGTTCAAGGCCCATTTAAAAACTTTAAAGGCCCATTTTAATTCGTGAATATAATAATACAATCCCAAAAGGCCTATCAGTTCCCGCGCATCAAAACACTAGTGTGATGAACACAAATCTTCTCTTTCTCTTCGTCTTCCTCAAACCCTAGAAACACAAAAATGAACAAACATACAATGGATAAACATGGCTCCGGTACGATTCTCAGATTACGCCTTGGGAATTTTATGTGCCACAGTAATCTCGAGATTGAGTTCGGCGACTGTGTCAATTTCATCACCGGTCAAAACGGAAGTAAGTGGTCGTTTTTCACCCAAATTTTGCTTCTTTCTTAATGGGTTTTGCTTCTAGCTGCGATTTCTCGAGTTGGGTTTTTGCTAATTTCAGTAAAGGTTGCGTCTTTAAAGCTTCGATTTTCGTTTAGGGTTATGTCGTAAAATGATTCTAAGCTTTGTCTTTTGGCCTTAATCGTCTAATCACTGCATCAATCAATAGTTCTTTTACTAAAAGTTATGTTTTTGAATCTAAACGAGGCATTAAAATGAGTAAAAGCTTGTTGAATTTGGGATGATTAGCCACTAATGATTATACCGATGTGTGTTTGTAAATTTTCAGGTGGTAAGAGTGCGATATTGACGGCTTTATGTGTTGCGTTTGGATGTCGAGCTAAGGGGACTCAGCGCGCCTCCACGTTGAAAGATTTCATTAAAACTGGATGCAGGTTTGTTCACTTATGCTTTTTGTAAATTTGGGGCGTATATACGGCAATGGTTTTTATGTTCTTTCTCAAGTTGTCTTCTTCATGATTAGTGACACATTAATCTCTTCAATCTGCAGCAATGCCCTTGTTCAAGTCGAAATGAAAAACCAAGGAGATGATGCTTTTAAGCCTGAAATATATGGTGATACTCTTACTATCGAACGCAGGATATCTGATTCTACTAGTTCTACAGTTCTCAAGGATCATCAAGGTTAATAGTTCTTCGATGCTAAAAAATCTCTGTTGATCATATGTGACTTATAGTTTGGCATAGTTTGTGTGTTCTTCTTGTTTCCAATTTGGTTGTGTCTCTCCACATCTGTTTTTCGTTATCGACAAATTCTTAAAGTATGTCGTCTGTAAATCAGACATCTGTTTTCTGCTTACTTGTTCTCTGCAATCCATGCTGTCCAGGGAAAAAAGTATCAAATCGAAGGGAGGAGCTACGAGAACTAGTCGAACACTATAATGTGAGTTTTTCTCTTTGATTCGAGTTTGAAAGTTCAATCATATATGTTATATCAGATCTAAGTGTTTATTGGTTGTATCCGATACCAATTAATTGGATTTGCATTATGTTTTCGTTGGCTAGATTGATGTTGAGAATCCATGTGTAATAATGAGCCAAGATAAGAGCAGGGAGTTTTTACATTCTGGAAATGACAAAGATAAATTCAAGGTATATCCCGTAAAATTGTTATGCGGTAAAGTAATCCTTGTTGATCTTGTTGCTGAGAGCTTTTGTTTTGTAGTTCTTTTATAAGGCAACCCTTCTTCACCAAGTCAATGATCTTCTTCAAAGTGTTGACACAAACTTGAAAGCCGCAAATGCTCTTGTAGATGAGATGGGTGAGAAAATAAAACCGATAGAAAAGGAGATCAGTGAGTTGCTTGGAAAGATAAAGAATATGGAACAAGTTGAAGAAATAAGTCAACAGTTACTGCATTTGAAAAAGAAGCTAGCTTGGTCGTGGGTATATGATGCGGATAAGCAGCTCAAGGAACAGAGTGAGAAGATTGTGAAACTCAAAGAACGAGTGCCTGTTTGTCAAGATAAAATCGACCGGAAACTGGTAAGTAACATGTTCTTTCTATTATCTCAAATTCGGATTGCTTTGCACAACCGGCTTGTCTAAGTTTCTCTTGGATACTTTGCCACTGAAGTTTATTAGTTGTATTAAGTTAGAGAAAGAACATATTACTTCTAAAATGGCCATACGGATTATTTGAATACCCTTGTGCACTCCTCATTTATGTGAGGTCGAGCTTGCTTCTAAAATGTTTATATGCTTACACCATGGAACTTATATACTCAGATTGTAGCATCAATGCATACCTTAACATGTCACTTGAATCCTTATCTTGAAGTTGATCTTTTTTTGGTCATCTGAAAGGTGATATCTTGAAGTTGATTATAACTGACCTTTTATGTAGGCAGAGGTGGAATCTTTAACAGAAAACTTGACAAAGAAGAAATCTCAAGTTGCATGCCTGATGGATGAATCGACTGGGATGAAAAGAGAGATAGAGCGTTTGCGGCAATCAGCCAAGACGGTATGTTAAAAATTAGTTTTGAAAAGAAGGGTTAACGTGATGAATCCTAATGCCATTTTATCATTGTTCAGCTTTATATCTCATATGTGTGGAGTTGATATAAATTTTTTAAGCAGGCTGCAAGAGAGAAGGTTGCTCTAGAAGAAGAATACCGTCGTAAGTGCAATAACATTCAGAAGATCAAGGATCGTGTTACGAGGCTTGAACGGCAGATTAAAGAAATTGATGAAATGACTATAAGAAACACACAGGTCCCCTTTATTTATCATTGAAACTATCTTTTAAAGGCGCGAAACTAAGATTCCTTTCAGTTTTATGCTAGTTTTTGGCATGGTGATTGATGCGTAGTTTAGTGTGTGTGTGTGTATTTGTATATACTTTTTACAGGCGGATTGTGATGCAGGCTGAACAATCTGAATTTGAAGAAAACCTGAGACAGTTGAAGCTAGAGGCTGAGAAGGCTGAATCATTGCTTTGCAGGTCACTATATTCTTTTTGTTTTAATCTCTTAAGCTATCCTTTTTTCGATAAATATATATTCCCTCTAGGCATTGATTAAAAAATTTCAAACTTAGTTTGAAAGAGGAAGAGAACATGGTAATAGAAAAAGTTTCAGCCGGAGTGAAGGAGAAGGAACACATAGAGGATGTGGTATGATGACACTTGTAGTTTTTTGTTATGAATCTTAGCTCTAGAATTTACTCTGTTTCAGAATTACTTTATTTTGTATCCTTAAATGTGATTACATTCATCTATTTGGCCTTTTTGACTTTTAGATTAGAGACCATGAAAAGAAGCAAACAAACATAAACGCCCACATCAATGACCTTAAGAAACATCAAACAAATAAGGTATTTACTCAAGTTACATGAATCTAATAGCAGGTCCTATATGTTATTTCTATTTTTCAAGGAGGAGGATAATCTCGAGGAATAGTTGGATAATTTCAAACTTCTCTTGCTAGGTTACCGCATTTGGAGGAGACAGAGTGATTAATCTTTTGCGGGCGATTGAGAGACATCATAGCAGATTTAAAATGCCACCTATTGGTCCAGTTGGTGCTCATGTAGTAAGTTTCTATCTGTTACTTCTACACATCTTTGCACTAAGAAATTCAGTTGAGTTAGTTCACTTCACATGTATTATTAATTTTATTGTATATGCCAAACCAGACAACAATCTTTGCTTTTGTTAATTTTTGTTATCGTGTGGTGTTCTGCAGTCATTGGTTAGTAATAAATGGGCATCTGCAGTTGAACAAGCTCTTGGCAATCTCCTGAATGCCTTTATTGTGACCGATCACAAAGATTTAATTACTCTGCGAGGCTGTGGAAAGGAAGCAAATTATAACAATCTGAAGATTATCATCTATGACTTTTCAAGACCAAGGTTCAAATTCTGAAAATTAGTTTCCTGTATTTTTTGTTTATGTTCTGCTTTGAAGAATGATAGCTTTAGTTGTATAACGCAAACACCATGGAAATTGTTTGTGCAGATTAATTATCCCAAGGCATATGCTTCCTCAAACGGAACACCCAACTATTCTCTCTGTCATGCACTCTGAGAATCCTACCGTTCTTAACGTCTTGGTCGATGTGGTAATCTTACTTTCGAAGTTTCTCTGTATTTTCTAACTTCTCATCCTCCAATGCCTCTGTGGTGGTATTCATTTTAGCTTTGATTTCTGGATATTTCTAGAGTGGTGTAGAAAGGCAGGTGCTTGCAGAGAATTATGAGATCGGCAAGACTATTGCCTTTGAGAGAAAGCTCGCACATCTGAAGGAGGTTTTCACCATAGATGGATATCGAATGTAAGAAGCTAATTTGATTGGCAAGAACAAATCCCTTAGAGAACCAGACACAAATACTTAAGTTCAACTCCTTTTGAAGGAAAGGACCATGAAAAATCACTACTTCTCACTTCTGGCGACTGTGATGAGCTATTGACTTGATCAGTGGAAAGGCTATATGTTATTGTCGATGTCAACTACAGAGGTAGATTTGCGTCAACACAACAGTAATCTACCGACTTTTTTCTTAGGTTTTTCCATGGGAAGGTTCAGACAACCCTTCCTCCCCGTCCTCGAAGACCTACTCGGTTGTGTGCTTCTTTTGATGACCAAATCAGGGATCTTGAAATAGAGACCTCAAAACAACAAAGGGAGATGATGGAATGCAGGGGACAAAAGAGGGAGGCAGAAATGAATCTTGAGGGTCTTGAGTCGAAAATGCGTAGACTAAAGGTAGCATAAAGTTGCTGCTGTCTCTTTAGCTGCATCCATTGTTTAATGCACTGGTCTTTCGAACTAAAATGCCTAACTGAAACATTCGCATGTTTCCACGAAGCTTACGCTTATTTGTATCTATAACCAATTTTTGTCTGTGTACAGAAGCAACGCACCCAACTGGAGAAAGATTTGACAAGGAAGGAACTTGAAATTGAGGATCTGAAAAATTCAGTCTCTGCTGAGACCAAAGCATCGCCTACGTCAACTATTAATGAGCTTCATCTAGAAATCATGGTTAGTATATTGGTCCGAAACCTCTCGATTATCAATATTTCCCATAGCATCATTCTTCAAGCATGGCGTGTTTGTATGTCTCAGAAATCCCGAGAAGAGATAGATGAGAAAGAACCCTTGCAGGAAAAACTCCAAGACTCTTTGAAAGAAGCTAAACAAAAGGCTAATGAACTTAAAGCTTCATTTGACAACTTATATGGTATGCTAATGGCGATGCACTTTTTTTTCTTGGATTGATACATGAAAGATCAATCATCTTGGTTTACAGACTAATAAACACGAAGCATTCATTTGACATAACACTTTCGTACAGAGTCAGCCAAGGGTGAAATTAATGCCTTTGAGGAAGCAGAGAATGAGCTTAAGGAGATTGAAAAAGAACTTCAATCCGCTGAAACGGTGCAGCTTCTTTGAGAGTTTGTTTCTTTAATTGTTTCTTGAAGAACTTCAATCCGCTGAAAAGAATCGAACTGAAGTTGTGTTTCTTCTTTTTCAGGAGAAGAAACATTATGAGGATGTAATGAAGGACAAGGTCTTACCCGAGATCAAACTGGCTGAGGCCAAATATAAGGAGCTTGAAACAACGTGTCAGGTAAAGAATAATCAATTACGAAGTTACGTAAAAATTATCAAAGCAAGCAATGCCATTTCGTCTGTATATTCATATACATGTTCCTGCTTTCTGATCCACATTTTTATTATATGTTTTGTTCAACTGCTTAAATTTCAGGAAAGTAAAGAGAAGGCCTCCATAATTTGTCCCGAGAGTGAGATAAAAGCTTTAGGTCCCTGGGATGGAGCCACTCCTTTGCAGCTTAGTGCTCAGATTAACAAAATAAACCATAGATTGAAGCGAGAGAGCGAGAAGTGAGTCTTTTTGTTCTGCCTTATGATTGTACATATCCACTGAAACTACCTTTTTAATGCATTGTTAAGGTTACAATTTTTTATTTTTGTTGATGCAGGTACTCGGAATCGATCGATGACCTCAGGACCATGCACGAGGAAAAGGAACGAAAATTTTTGGAAAAACGGAAAACATACAAAAGCTTTCGAGAAAAGCTCAAGGTTAAAAGCCTTGCCAGTTACTTTCTGCGTCTCCAAAATTTTTCATGATATATACCAATCATTTTGATGGATACTTTTCGGCTTAATCAGGTATGCCAAGATGCCATAGATTCACGGTGGAGGAAACTCCAAAGAAATAAAGATCTTATGAAGCGCGAGTTAACTTGGCAGTACGAATTCATTTGCTCATCACATTGGATAATATATATATCTCTCTTCAGTTACGTGATTTTTCGAATGATGTTTTCTTTGATTGGTGATCTTCAAAGCAGATTCAACTCTCATTTAAGAAACAAAGGTATCAGTGGACGAATCAGAGTCTCTTATGAAGACAAAACTTTGTCCATAGAGGTAATCTTCGCCACAAAGCTACATTTGATGTAACCATATCTTCAAAAAACTAACCGGTTGGTGTCATTTTTTTTCTTTTCCAACAGGTTAAGATGCCTCAAGATGCAACAAATAGTGCTGTTCGAGACACTAGAGGGCTTTCAGGTGCTCTGCTTCTCTACTCTCGATTTGAATATGATTGAAGACATAGAATCACATATTCGAAACTTAGGACAAGTGTGTTTCAGTACATGAGATTTAGTGTTTAAAGTCCTTGAGGATGACGCCTGAAATCGAAGAATCTGAAATCAGCTTTTCTCTGTTAGTCATTGGTAAAGTCTAAGCCAGCTTCAAAGTTTGATTGATCCTCTTTTTGTCATAAACATATTCCAGGTGGAGAACGATCTTTCTCGACTCTATGCTTCGCATTAGCTCTTCACAATATGACCGAGGCCCCAATTCGAGCAATGGACGAGTTTGATGTGTTTATGGTAATCTCCTTTTTGAGAATTCGCTTACATTACATGACAACTCCGACTCGAGCTTGGCTTGCATATAGTATCATACATTACTCCCTCTCAGGATGATTTCGGTTTAACGGGAAAGTGTTAAATGAATACGGTTTTTGTGCAATCTCAGGATGCAGTTAGCAGGAAAATCAGCTTAGACACATTGGTAGATTTTGCATTGAAACAAGGTTCACAGTGGATGTTCATCACTCCCCATGATATCAGGTTAACTTCTTATTCAGTAAAGAATGTCACACACACATACAAGAAGTTGATAAAACTTTAAAACAAAATTGAACTATGTAAATATTGTAATCTCTCTGTTTTTGAAATTACAGTATGGTGAAGTCACATGAGAAGATAAAGAAGCAACAAATGGCTGCTCCTCGTTCTTGAGTCCAAAAGAACTTTCCTTTACTTTATCTCTGTAAATTTTCACCATTTTGGCAATAGCTTATATTTATTGTAATGTAAAGTGAGTTCATTGCTCAACACACTTTATCCTTTTTTTATAGAAAGTTTCTTATTTTGTAAAATACAGTGGTTTCAAATTCATCAAACATCAAATCTATTGTCAGTCGAAGATGGTGTCGCGTAGGATTGGGGAAAAAATTTGAACCGAACCCGACTCTATAAAGATGGTGCCGAACTCGAACCAAACCTGCATAAGAACCGAATCTAAATTTGAACCCAATGTGACTGCTTATGTACAAATATCCGAGTGGAGCTCCGAGTGAACTCAAACCGAATCCGAACCGAACGCGATTCCAAAATGTTGCTTTGTAAACCTGAACCAAGCGTGGTCGCTTATGTACGAATATTTGTATGGGATTTACATCTCTAGTCTCGAAAACCCAAAACTCGAATAAAATTCGAATCAAACTCGAATGAATATCCGAACGTCCACCTCTAGTTTCACCATTTAAGTTTATTCGAAAATCCGATAAATGGACTATCATCACTCATTCTCTAGAGATTAAAAGAGTCTTCTTAGCCTCAAAATCTCATAGTTATCTAAACATTTAAAACACATAAGAAAAAGCTAGTGGCTTTAAGATTTTGTGATCAAAAGAGTGAAAGTGACAAAGCCTTTGTTCTTTTCTTCTTGTTACTGTTCATTTGAGACCGTTTGTTATTCTGAGAAATCTAAACAGTTTTTTAAAAATCGAAGAAAGCTAACAAAAAAAAAAAGACCGAATCTTTCGTCTTGAGAGATAGAGAGAGAGAGAGACAAAATTAAAATCAAAAATCTAAAATCCCAAAAACCACATTTTTTTTCTCAATGTGAAGTTTCGTTCCACAAACCTTCAAAGTTTCCAGAAATTCGTTAAAGCTTTTTCTCGGGAAAAACAAACAAAACCCAAATCTTTCTCTCCCGAGAAAAACCCATTTCAAAGAACCTTGCTTTTTCAGTGGACGACGACGGCGACGGCGGCGGCGGCGGCGGAGGAGGAGGAGTATGTCGTATATGGGGAAGAAGAAGGAGAGTAGTCCCATTTCGCCATTGAAGAAACGACGAGCGAGCTGGTCAGAACTTTGGATTAACCACCACCATTTACTCTCTTCTCCGCCGCTCGATTTAGCCGCAAAGTTTCAGTCTTTGACACCACCCAACGCTAAATCCAAAACCCTACTCCGAGATTTCTCCAAAACCGATCAAACCCTTCTCTTACCTGACCTCATTCTCCTCAGAATCATCGAGAATGTCCCTAAATCTCACCGGAAGAATCTCTCTTTAGTATGCAAAAGATGGTGTAAACTCCATGGTCGTCTTATACATTCGATTAGGGTTTCGAATTGGGGATTTCTCGCTTCGGGTCGAATGATTTCAAGGTTTCCAAATCTGGATACTGTTGATTTAGTCACTGGGTGTTTGATTTCGCCGCCAAATTCAGGTGTTTTAGTTAACCATAGAATAGTTTCGTTTAGTGTTGATGTAGGAGAAGAAGAAGAAGACTCTTCTTCTTCTTCTTCTTCTTCTTCTTCTTACAAGAGTTGGAACTTCTTTGAGGATCATTTGTTGTCTGTTGAAATGGTTGATAGAGGGCTAAGAACACTTGCTAATGGCTGCTCGAATCTCCGGAAACTCGTAGTGACAAACGCTAGTGAATTAGGATTGTTGAGTGTAGCTGAAGAGTGTTCTAGGTTACAAGAACTCGAATTGCATAAGTGTTCTGACAATGTTTTGCTTGGAATCGGCGCGTTTGAGAATCTTCAGATCTTGAGATTAGTCGGGTGTGTCGATGGTTTGTATAACTCTTTGGTTTCGGATATCGGTTTAATGATTTTGGCTCAAGGGTGTAAGAGACTGGTGAAGCTTGAGCTCGCTGGGTGCGAAGGAGGATATGATGGGATTAAAGAAATAGGCGAATGTTGTCAAATGCTCGAGGAACTTACTGTTAGTGATCATAAGATGGAGTCAGGTTGGCTTGTAGGTCTCCGGTATTGCGAGAATCTAAAGACGCTTAAACTTGTGTCTTGTAAGAAGATCGATCATGATCCTGACCTTAGTGAGTGCTTAAGTTGTTGTTGTCCTGCTCTCGAACGGTTGCACTTGGAGAAGTGTCAGTTAAGAGATAAGAATACCGTAAAGGCTTTGTTTAAGATGTGTGAAGCGGCAAGAGAGATTGTTTTCCAAGATTGTTGGGGATTGGATAACGATATCTTCAGATTAACAATGGCTTTCGGGTACTAAAAAACTTTACTTTCCCCATTTTTCGCTTCTGCGGTTTAATAGTGGTAACATTTCGGGTATTGTAGCACAATATTGAAGTCCCTAGTAACAATGCGATCTTTAAAGTTGCAGCCTTTAGCCACTCTCATTGCTGCTGGTTAGTAACCGATTTGATAATTGTCGATTCGTTTTTGCAGAAGAGTGAAGCTTCTATATCTAGAAGGATGCTCATTGCTAACAACACCGGGTCTAGAATCTGTGATTCTACATTGGCACGAACTCGAACATTTGAAAGTGGTTTCGTGCAAGAACATAAAAGATTCGGAAATCTCTCCGTCACTATCAGCTTTGTTCTCAGCCTTAGTAGAATTCCAATGGAGACCTGACACTAGATCACATCTCTCTTTAAGCCTTGAAGGAACCGGAATTGGGAGAAAAGGCGGAAACTTTTTCAAGAAAACATGAAAACTTTCTGAAGATCTTTCTCTCTTTTCAAATGCTTCTTGAAGCTCTCTTAGGCTCTTTGTTTCTTTTCTTCTTCTTGTTGAACAGAAAGTAGCAGTTGCTGTATATGTTCTACTTTTGAATCCATTCTCTGTTTGTAATCGGAGTTTCATAGCTCAAAAAGATCAATACTTTAGCTTACCCTTCACTTGGAAAAGAGTGATTTTTAGTTTCATTAGATTGGTTATGAGTAAAAAGAAACTAGGTAGAGTTTATTGGTGTTCAGTTTTTCGGTTCCATTCGGTTTGGGTTTTTCAGTTTTCAAAAATTGAAACCATTCGCTTCTTAAAATATTTCGGTTCGATTTTGGTTCGCTTCGGTTTCAGTTCCGTGTGAATTAAGTAACCCTTTAAGTATTCGTGTTCGGTTATTGTTGGGTTTTTGATTAATTTTGTATACTCCTTGTACTATTTCCTTAATCACCACCCTCAACTGCACCAACATTTGACATTTTCAATCTGTTTCATTCTTTTGAGTTGCTTCAAAAGCTCACATGTGATTTTCTTTACTCAATTGTAACTTGCGTTAATCTAATTTATTTTATAATTGGAGAAACCAAAGGGGATGTAGCTCAGATGGTAGAGCGCTCGCTTAGCATGCGAGAGGTACGGGGATCGATACCCCGCATCTCCACTTTTTTTAAATTTCTCACTGTTTTCATTCATATATTTTCCCATCATGTGTGCAAGTTCATAACCATGAAATTCGCCTTTTGTGGTATTAATTTTAGTTCCGAACTCAAATTTTCCGTTCCGGTTCTTTCAGTTTTTTTTTATTTACGATCACTATTGGAATCGATTTTCGGTTCCCTTGTTTAGGATCCATAGTGGAACCATAAATCAGCTCGGTTTTTGGTTTTTTCGAGTCCGAAGTTTTGGATTCACTCGGTTATTTCCCTGGACCTCAAACCGAAACCGGAGTTGAACTTTCCGTTCTAGGTAATTTGCCCATGCCTCTCTTGACCTCTCCTTCCATAAAACGCAAGCCTCAAATGTAACAAAGAATAGTAAATGAATCCATGAACAAACATCAACACTAGACTCTCGGAATATCTCTAGACACACAAGTTCCTTGATGAATCAATGAACAAACTTCCATATATTTTTCACACCAAATCTAACTAAAAGATGTCTCTATAAGTTGCCCTATTCCAAGCTAAGTAAAGAAACAAATTCATCCATAAACTGGATATCATAAAGCTGGAGTTCGAAATTCGAACCTAAACTGAAATTCGAATCGGATACCCGAACGCCCATCCGACTTTGACTAATGACTCATATTTTATTCTTTTGTTCTCTATGTGTTCGAAGAAAAAAATGCACACAAATCATAAGGCTATGTACTTAAGTTTTAAACTGACTCCAATAGGGTCGGCCCTGAAATGTAGTTTTAAACTGACTCCAATAGAAACTTATCCAGTTTCGGGGACCGAATTTTATGTATAAATTTTTTTTCTCTCGGTTTGGGAGCCAATTGACCTATACATAATAACTCAAAAAAATTTACACTAGTAAAAAAAACTGCTATAGTCACGACATATTTCGTGACTAAATCGTGACTATAGGATCGTGACTTTTTTTCGTGGCTAATCGTGGCTATATGAATGATTTTGCCACGATTTTAGCCACGAAAAAAAGGTAACGATCATATAGCCACGTTTTTTTCGTGACAAAAACATGACTATACCACTTATTTCTACTAGTGTTAGGGGCTTGAAGCAAATGTATCGTACGACATGACCAAGGGCCGACGTTGCTATCCACTTAGAAACAGACACGTAACTCTAGATCAACACTTAGCTAAACAAAATCACCTATCGCTTGCATTGATCATTAATTAATTACGTTGTTATAGCTTTCGCTTACGACGCGTGTTTATTTAATTTGGTTTAATATTTTGGCACCTATAATTTTTGTATGTGTAATTAAAATCGATAAGCCAAGACACGTGGTTTTGTCTTATTTGTAAAATTTCCTTAAATAGAAATATTAGTTGCTTTCATAGATCAGCCTAATTTGCAACATTTTCTATAATTAGAATTTTAATTTATTAGACGAACAAATCTTATTGGATAATGTTCGTTACTCACCCAACGATTTATTAAAAATATTTATCGTCTGATCCACAATTTTTTGTCAAAGAAAAAAAATGTTGTCATTAGTTACTGCTGGCTTTGAAATTGGAAAAAAGAATAATTAAATAGCTTTCTTTATAAGATCATAGGGAATATACTTATTTAGAAAATGGAGTGTCTATTACGATAGGGGTAAATTAAATTTTAATGAAATAACTTAGAAAGTTAATTCTTAAACGTATAAATTTTTCCCTTTTTACTATGTTTAGTCTCTATATATATAAAAAAAGTGATAAAAGTATTTGTTTTTTCGCCGAAACTACATTCTTTTCTTTATCACCCTAATTTAAATAAAGATATTATTTTTGTTTTGTTTTAGATTTACAATGTCACTAAATATACCTTGAAACCTTATGCATTATGTCATTTGTTTAAATAGGTAAATTATACATACTAATATGGCTATAATGTAGCTATGTGTGTATGTAACTAGACATGTAGGTGAAGTTCGAATATTGAGTAAACTTACTAAATACATAGTTTGTAGATTATTTAGATGTAGATTATTTAAGAGTTTTCTTCTTTTATGTGTTTTAGTTTTCAACTAAAGTATGGTAATTTTTGTAACACTATTTTATTTTGTTAGTTAACTTTTAACTTAGGTTTGAAGCTATATAATAAGATAAAAACTTAATAGAAAACACACATTTTCTAAGTAGGATATATAACACAAATTTGACAAATAAGAAAACGAAACTAAAGGAGAGGAGCAAGTGGGCTAGTGGTTGCACCACCTCTACTGCCATCTCAAAGAACGAATCGAACTCTGCACTTGTGTCTAATGAAAGGAACTACTTGCCATTTGGCTAGACGACAAAAAAAAAAAAAAAAATAAANAACCAACAAGTGTAATTAACGGTATAAACATCATTTTGTCAATCAGATCCATGCCTTCCTCACACACCACTTTTGGGAAGATCAAGTTGTATATAAAACTAATTAGTATTATTAATTAATAAATTAACATGTGTCGAGTCATAAAAATTTCAACATTTTAACTACTTATAAATGACATCAACCGACCAATTTCTCTAAAGTTTTTGAAAAAAAATGAATTGATTAAAACAGCTACTTAATAACTCGCTGGAATGATATAATATCGTTCTTAACTTCATAATTTAATTTAACCCACTTCAAGTATTTCATTATAAGAAACTAAGTCACATTGTTCCTTCTCACCTACACGGATATGGGTCTTTGCTTTCGGCCCATTTGAATACCCAGTGAGGGAGTCTATCCGTGGGCTGGTCTCACACCCAGGGGTTAGGTCTAGTTCATCATTGACCTGGGTTTAACCCTTTTTCTTTACAAAAAAAAGTATTTCATTATTCATTGTATAACTTTACTAACGAAATAATTTATTGGTTCTTCGCTATATTTTCATTTGAAACGTTAATGATTTATTGTCACCGCGTTAGTTTCAACCAACCAAAAAACTATTAATTAATATGAATATAGTTTTGTTAATTTATTATCAAACTTAAAAACAAACATGCAAAAATAAAAAAATAAAAAAAAAAAACAAACATGCAAAAGAGAGCAGAAAAAAGTGGATGTTTAAAAGAGGAACACTATACGTATCTCTCTCTCCTCTCACAAAATGAAAGATAAATGTTTAAATTCTATTTATCAAACAAAAAAAATTCTTATAAATATAAAAATTTTACGATTTATAAATATCATTTTCGTCAAAATATATACTATATTTTTTTAGTTCTATTTGGTTCCGTTTCTTTTTAGTTCATTTTCATCTTCTTAATCTCTCTCCCTAACTTCTCATTTCACACCTTAACTCTCTCTCTCTCTTTCTTCATATATATTCTCCAAATTCATCTCTCCAAGAAAAAAAACACTCAAGATCAAATCACAAACATCATTTTGAGAAACTTTTCTTTTAGGGTTTAAAAGGTTTCTTGGGTGAAAAGATGGAAACTTTTGGTGGGTTTCAAAAAGAACTTGAGGAACATATAGACTTACCTCCTGGTTTTAGGTTTCATCCAACAGATGAAGAACTCATAACTCACTATCTACACAAGAAGGTTCTCAACATCGATTTTTCGGCTAAAGCTATTGGTGAAGTTGATTTAAACAAAGTTGAGCCATGGGAGTTGCCTTGTAGGTTCATACAAAACACATTAAAAAGATTTGATAATTTGTTCTAGATCAAATCTAATGTGTTTGGATATGTTTTGGTGTTTGATTTGTGTTAATAGATAAAGCAAAAATGGGTGAGAAAGAATGGTACTTTTTTTGTGCAAGGGATAGAAAGTATCCAACCGGTTTGAGGACTAACCGAGCAACTCAAGCCGGTTATTGGAAGGCGACCGGGAAAGATAAGGAGATTTTCCGAGGGAAATCGCTTGTGGGTATGAAGAAAACACTTGTTTTCTATAAAGGGAGAGCTCCAAAAGGTCAAAAAACAAATTGGGTGATGCATGAGTATAGGCTTGATGGTAAACTCTCTCCTCACAACTTGCCTAAAACCGCTAAGGTAAAAGTAAAAAACCAAACTTTACTCTGTTTTATGCTCTGTTTTTTACTCTGTTTTTTCCTCTTGTTTGACGGTTTTTGCGGTTCTGGTTTCATTTTGGTAGAATGAATGGGTGATATGTAGAGTATTTCATAAAACTTCTGGAGGCAAGAAGATTCCGATTTCGAATTTACTGCGAATCGGTTCTTATGGAAAAGAATCCACCTTACCAACTTTAACCGATTCTTTAGCTCACAATGACAAAGCCAAGACCGAACCGAGTTACGTGCCCTGCTTCTCCAACCAAACTGAAAACAGAGGAACACTTCTCAATTGCTTCACTAACTCTACCTTTAGCTCGATTCAACCCGATTTTCTTCATAGAATTCCACTCTTCCAACCTCAATCTCTCAACATTTCCGATAGTCAACAAACCTCCAATCCGATTCTTGCTCAAGAACAATCGGTTTTACAAGCGATGATAATCGAGAATAACAGAAAGCATAGCTTCAAAACGTCGAACATCCCTCAAGAAACCGGACATTCTAACACCGATATTTCATCGGATTTTGAATTCGATAGGAACCGATACGATAAGCAGGAAGTTCCTTCTTCCTCTGCCGGTCCGGTTGATCTTGAAACTTTTATGGAATTTGTAAAGATTCAGAACCTTTAAACCCCATCAAAGTTTAGGTTCACAAGTAAGATACATTTGCAAAGTTTTTATCCATTTGACGTTTGTATAGATAATAGATTATTTATATCACTTCTTCAATTATTAGTGTTTTATATAATTTTGTATAGCAAAAAGTTAACATTAGAGATATGATGCAAAAAGATGTAGCATTCATATTCGTTAACATAGACTTGGAGAAAGTTAAGTTGTTTGATTGAATTTGGCAAAATCAAAGACATGGGTTAGTTTTAAAATTTTACTTTTGTGAATTCCATGTTTGGTTACAAATTTAAATATTTTTCAATTAATATTTTTGGAATATACAAATCTTAACATTAATAAAAAAAACCCTCTAGAGTCTAGAAAATCAAAAGACTAAGAAAATCAATCTTCCGGAAACGGAAAAATACATAAAAATGTGTTCGAACTATATGGGAGAAGTAGGTCGCCAAAAATGAGTATCTTATTAGGTCTAATTTCGTTGTGTGTGAATTAAGAACTCACATACTCTTAACCTCGTGGTGAAGAAAAAGAAAGAGTATGTACATAAAGAAATTGTAACACTTCGGCCGTCTCTCTTGTGTGTCCCGACACCTCTCTTCAGATCCGCGGATCCACCATATCCAACGTCTGGGAGCATCTCTAAGAAGCTTTAAAGTGATTTACTATCCATGTAAATCACCACACAACCTTTCTCCATGTTTTATCCTCACTCGCACACTTCCATAAATCACTTCCCGAACATCACTCATCCTATTATTGTTCCAACACAAACACGCTTAATTGTGGAGTTTTATCAAGACATGTGACCGAAGAAATAAATGTAATTTGATGACAAATCAATTCTTTTAAACTCTTCTCACACAACACTTTATTTATATAAATCGGGTGTCTCACAAAAATGTTGATCCCTAAACCATACCTATCATATAAAAATGGCCATTTCAAGTTTGGATAAGCAACAAATAAATGTTGACGACTTTAATTACCTTTAAAAACAAGATTCTCAAAGCCGTAAAATACTCTAGTTAAATTTGTATTTTAGCTAATTTTGGATTAGTATGAATTCGAAATCTTACCTCAGTTAATTACGGATACGTATACGGTATTATACACGTATCCTCGTATTCAATGTAATTAGTCTCCACTTTAGTTTAACTTTTTTCATATCGGTATGCTTTTTATTTTGGACTTTAAAAAATAACTACTTCCTCCGAAATTTTTTAAATGTCGTTTAAAGATTTTATACACATATTAAAAAAATGAATAATTTTTTGTTTTACTCATATCTAATACATTGTTTTCTTTAATTTGACTATTTAATAGTTAAAGAAATAATGATAAAACTAGGAAATTTTAGAAATATTTGCATTCAAAATATAAAGCGAGGTTTAAAATGAGGCTTAAAATGAAATGAAATTTAAAGTCTAAAACGAAATTTAAGAAAAAATAGAGGGAGTAAAACACTTGTCCTTTAGTTATTGTTATTTAATAATTGGCTAATTCTAAGGTATATTAGTTGATTGGATGAGAATTTAAAAATTATGAAACTAATATGTTTTATATTTAATTATTCAAGGTTTAATTATTATTCTATATTGTGTATATTTGTGAAATATCGGTAATTGGTATGGTATTCGCGTTTAGTTCGTTTTTTCCATAAAAGGTACTCGGTTTTACAAAAAAAATATCATTTTGACACTTTTCATTTAAAGGCTAAGTGTAGTTCTATAGTCGAAGCTACAATACTTACATTCATAAACATTTTACAACATTCCATTTCCAAACTATAACCCATATAGTATTCAACCGAAAGAGGCTAAGTGTAGATAAGTTATCGTAAAGTGAATCATTCGAATGCTTCCTAGTATGAAATATAAGTTCAAAGTGATTTAAAGTTCTATACATATGTATATTGTCTTTAGTTATGATTGTAACCACACGACATGGGTTTTTTTAGAGAATCATTGAAGTGGAATATGGATTAGGCCCAGAAAATATATGGGCCTATTTAATCTAAAGGACCTAATTAGTTAAGCATCCGGTGGAGTCATGATCTTCATTATATAAAAGTCCCTCACTCCATACGGTTCGGTTCTGATACTAAATTGTAACGCTCCCGTCTGCTCCTTCCATGTATTTTGTCGCCTCTCAATAGATATTGGACCGGATCCGAGTTGGGTTTCGACTGTTGGGCTTAACTTGCGGAGAAAGCAACTATTAGATTGTACATATGCGTTTATGTTAAGTTACAATTTGTGTCAAGATGTATAGAATGAATAGGTTGTATATATTGAGAGATCGATTCATGAATAAGACTCAAAATTAAACCTATTCTCTTTATCATGGTATCAGAGTCAGTAAAAGAGTAAAACACGAAAACGTATCAAGAAGAAGAAGAAGAAACGCAGAAGTTGTTAGAGATGGGAGACGATACAGGGAAGAAAGAGATGGCGCTGGTGAA
>OVAN01001607.1:1298-25444 GCA_900406275.1 Anastatica hierochuntica
CGAGTTTCGAACCGAGATAACTCAAGAGAACGAGTGCCATCTAAACCATCAAGGTCTCACAGGAAAACAGGTCTCACAGGAAAACAGGTCGTAAGAACCTTGACCCCAAGACAAAGAACGAAAGACTTGATCCCTTCCACAAGGGTACGTAGGCAGCCTCTACGAGGCGCAACCCCAATCCTATCACATTCTGATACTTATTTGGATCTTCCACAATAAATTAATCTACCAAAGTTTTCGAGAAAGGAAAAAGCGCTCTTGGCCGTAGATTCCGATTAAACACACATCACTCGCCCGCCAGAATTATTCCTAAAACTTGCGGACTGGGGGGCTAACTGTTGGTGCCAAAAACAGTTATCTCGATATCTACTTCACACAAGACCTGATTTGTCTTACAGTGTGGGTGTGATGAGTCGTTATATGCAAAGTCCAAGAGATTCTCATAAGGCGGCCATGAAACATTGTTTTTGATACCTAAAAGGCACTAGTTCCTACGACTTGGTAGTTAAGCGCTCAAGAACGAAATTACCAAGGCTAATTGGCTATAGTGATAACAGCCATAATGTGTTGAGCATCATTTAGTGTGTGCTTTAGTTGCATTTCAGGTGTATATAATGCACTGAAGTGTCAAAGTTCATATAGTTTAGGGATTGAGTCTAGTTTAGGATTATTCGCATTTTGCATGCATTCCTTTGCATTTTGTAGGGAATGGATCTTGACAAGAAAGAAAGGACTTTGGAACTTGATTCTTGGTGGAAGTGAAGTGAACAACAATCATTAATCAAGGAAAAAATGAAGAAGAATCAAAGGAAACGAAAGGGAATGAAGATGAATCAAAGGAAGAAAAAGGGAATAAAGAACGATCAAAATGGAGACAAAGATGTGTGTGGAGCCATGGAGTTTGGATGTTAATTCAAAGATTTATGAAGGGAAGCAAAGAAGAGAAGAATCAATTGCAATCAACATATGGTAGGCCTTGCAAAGAGGAAGTATATGCAAATAATAAGTCATTCTGACGACAATTGAAAATGCAAGAAGAATAAGCTGCCAAATGCTTGCCACTATCGACCAAGTGGTCGATATCCACATGCATTAGGTCGATTGTGGCATGCACAGACGTGAAAAATGAACTTTAGGGCACCCTTCTCTTCCCTCTTTTCTATAAATACTCTCTCTTAGCATCCAAGAACACTTAAGTTACCTAAGCAATAACTTTTTGTTTGTTCTTGATGTTTCTAAATATGATATAAAGATTTCTAAACACTTAGTGATTGGATCTCTTTAAATCATTTATGAATTTCCATTATCTTTAAATTATTGGTGTTCCTTGTTCTTCATCTCTTTTCTAGTTTCTCCAAGTTTCTTCATTTCTTACAAAGATTGGATTTTTCTTGGATTTGCTTGTGTTTCTTTACGTTTAATCATATTTCCTCATCTCTTCTCACCTTCTTCTCTCTTCAAGCATGAATTTTCAAGAAGCTTGTGACACTTCATGGTTCTCCATGAGCCTTAGTTAGTAGAATACATTGGATCTTTGATTGGTATATTAGGAAGTGATTAGGTGTTAGATAATGATGTGTAAGCATAGATAGGACTTAGATCTCTATTGTTTAGGTGTTCTTAATACTAGACCTAGGATAAAAACTAGATCTTGACATGTATACATTTAGCGTCCGAGAGGTATTCGATGAAATGTCTAGGAGAGACTAAAGTATGCTAAACTTAGCTTAGCCAACCGGAGTTGATTGCTAGGGAGTTTAGTGACTATATGGACTTGATATTAATGATTCCTAATCAATTTATCATTTGTAAAAAGCGAGAGTTGAGTAAATGTAACAATAAAGTAATGGCCTATTATTATGAGAGTGGGTTAGGCTAGAATTGATTCCATGGTTGTGTGACTTGTTCTTTTGATGCCTTCTTTGTTGCTAGTTAGCCACTTGATTTTCCCTTCTCAAACGCCGATTCGAGTTCCACTTCTCCATCATTTTAAGTCTTGTTTAGTGTGTTTAGGTTGTGATGCATATTCTTTAGTATCTTATTAACGTCTCCCCTCTTCTTATTTTCTTAGCTTAGGAAATATTGTGTATTCTTAGTGCTTGAATCTATAGTTCTCGTGGGTTTGACCCTTAAGTACTACAATCGACATAGCCATATACTTGCGGTTTAATGACAATTGTTAGTTGATTAATGTTTATAAATTTAAAACTTGAAGAAGTTAATCACTAGCGAAACCTAGCTTCATGAAGTTTTTGGCGCCGTTGTCGGGGAACTAAGTAGATTCTCATTAGTATTTTAATTTTTCCTTAGATTAAGCTTTCTTTTTATGTCTTGTTTCTTTTTGTTTGGAGACTAATTTTCTTCCAACTGTTAGTTCTTTTTGCAAGGTACATCACAAAGAAGAAAGAAGATGTCTTCATGAATTCAATGTTGAAGCTCATGTTGGAAGAAGAGAAAGAGATGTAGCTTCAAACCTCCTAGCTACCATGGAGCTTATGAGCCGTCCACCTCAAGGGATCATCAACCACATGAGTATTTTTTTTCGAGGAACCCACACGGATATGGTGAGAGGTACCATCCTTGAAACAAACCTTACAATATTCAAAAACCTCATTCTCCCAAAGCATCAAGAGAAGATAAGAATTACAACTTGCTTTAGGAGTTGTTACAATCCCAAAAGGAGTTAAAGTATGAGTTGAATTTAAGATATGAGAGGAAATACGCCACTAAGTATCAATCATATGGCAACTATGCGCAAGGAAGCCAATGTGAAGAGGGTGAGAGATCCTATTCTTGGAACATGGAATATGAAGATCAAAAGAATCATTCTTCCCACATCTCGACAGAATATGAGAACCACAACTTGCTTAAAAAGTTGTTGGAAGAACAAGAAAGGGGAAGGATTGAGAGAGAAAGATACTTCAATTCTATTTGTACCAAGATAGAAGTTATGACCGACCTTTTTGGGTCATAATTAGTAGATAAAAAAGGCAAATTTGGAGGAAACCAACACAAAGATTGAAGAGAAAGAAAAAGGGACTCTCCCTTTTGAAAAAACCGAAGCATTTTTGAAGAAAATAAAATTTATATTGAGGAATGTTTTGAAGAGGAAGATAGATGCAAAAATGAAGTCTTAATTGCGGCCGAAGAAGCTATTATGAAATTTGAATCACAACTTGGATGCAAGATTGATGAAGATTTTTTTGTGAAATATAACGAAGAGACTACAACCGTGGGCATCTTCGACAATTAATACTTTCCTATGGGAGAGTCAATCTATGACGAGTATGATGGTGAAGGCAAGATCGTTTGCATCTCAAGTGATTCATTCAAAAACATCAAGGAAGTAGTAGGCACAATTAGGAAGAACCTTGAAGACCCTTTGGAGAATGTATTGGTGGCCGAATATAGAAAGGAAAAAGATGATGAAACCTTAAGCGCTCAAGAACGAAATTACCAAGGCTAATAGGCTATAGTGATAGCAGCCATAATTTGTTGAGCATAATTTAGTATGTGTTTTAGTTGCATTTAGGGTGTATATAATGCACTGAAGTGTCAAAATTCATATAGTTTAGGGATTGAGTCTAGTTTAGGACTATTCGCATTTTGCATTCATTTCTTTACATTATGTAGGACTTTGGAACTTGATTCTTAGTGGAAATAAAGTGAACAACAATCATTAATTAAGAAAAAATGAAGAAGAATCAAAGGAAACGAAAGGGAATGAAGATAATCAAAGAAAGAAAAAGGGAATAAAGAAGGATCAAAATGGAGCCAAAGATGTGTGTGGAGCCATGGTGTTTGGATGTTGATTCAAATATTTATGATGGGAAGCAAAGAAGAGAAAAATCAATTGGAATCAACATATGGTTGGCCATGCAAAGAGGAAGTATATGCAAATAATATGCCCTTCTGACGGCAATTGAAAAATGCAAGAAGAAGAAGTTGCCAAATGCATGCCACTATCGACCCAGTGGTCAATAGCCACATGCATTAAGTCGTTAGTGGCATGAACAGACGTGAAAAATGAGCTTTAGGGCACCCTTCTCTTCCCTCTTTCCTATAAATACCCTTTCTTAGTCTCCAAGAACACTTAAGCTACGTAAACAATAATTTTTATTTTGTTCTTGATGTTTCTAAGTATGATTTAAAGATTTGTAAACACTTTGTACTTGGATCTCTTTAAATCATTTATGCATTTCCTTTCTCTTTAAATCATTGTTCTTCTTTGTTTTTCATCTCTTTTCTAGTTTTCCATATTTCTTTCTTTTTTACAAAGATTGAATTTTTCTTGGATTATCTTGTGTTTTTTTTTACATTTGATCATCTTTTCTTATCTCTTCTCACCTTCTTCTCACTTCAAGCATGAACTTTCAAGAATCTTGTGACACTTCTTGATTCTCCATGGGCCTTAGTGTGTAGAACACATTGGATCTTGGATTAGTAGATTAGGAAGTGATTAGGTGGTTAGATAATGATTTCTAAGAATCGATAGGACTTAGATCTCTACGGTTTAGGTATTCTTAATGCTAGATTTAGGATAAAACTAGATCTTCACATGTATACAATTCACGTCCGAGAGGTGTTCGATGAAATGTCTAGGAGAGTCTAAAGTATGCTAAACTTAGCTTAGCCAATGGGAGTTGATTGCTAGGGAGTTTAATGACTTTATGAACTTGTTCTTGGTGATTCCTAATTGATTTATCATTTGCAAAAAGCGAGAGTTGAGTGAATGTATCAATATGAAAACGACTTATTGTAATGATATTTGATTAGGCTAGAATTGATTCCATGGTTGTGAGATTTGTTCTTTTGATGCCTTCTTTGTTGCTAGTTAGCCACTTAATTATCCCTTCTCAAACACCAATTCGAGTTCCATTTCTCCATCATCTTAAGTCTTGTTTAGTGTATTTAGGTTGTGTTGCATCTTCTGTAGTATCTTACTAACGTCATCCCTCTTCTTATTTGCTTAGCTTAAGACTGCGTATTCTTAGTGCTTGAATCTTTAGTTCTCGTGGGTTCAACCTTTAAATACTACAATTGACATAGTCGTATACTTATAGTTTAATAAGGATTGATAGTTTATTAAGGTTTATAAATTTAAAACTTGAAGAAGTTAATCACTAGCGAAACCTAGCCTCATCAGCGATCGTGTTGTCAACGTTATCTCCTTCCATTGTCACATAGCTTTGTTGGTAAGCTATCCTCCTTCTAGCGCTAAAATGTGTTTTTGAGATAGTTTTTGATAACACTACAAAAGCAAGAGATAATAAAGAAAGCAAAGGAAATAGAGAATGACGTTCTATATTGATCAAGAGAAGCAAGGTACAATGCAATTTGAATGTTCGAACCCTTACAAAAATTGATTTTCTCTTTACTTATTGTCAAGTCTCTTAGGTTTTTTTGTTGATCCCTCTTATGAACCTTTAGGTCTAATATTTATAGTGCATTGGTGATGATTATCTCCTTAGAATTAGGAAAACCGTGTATATCCTCAGATATTTAAACATATTTTCTTTTTCCTTTAGGTTTCCTTTTGTCGGGTGGAAGAATCTTTCGGGTTCCTGCCCGGAGGCATACTCCCGACTTCGTGCTTCCTGCTTCTCGGCATTCCCCTTCTTTTGGCTAAGGCTTGTCATACTACTTCTGGACCCATGAGGTTTACCAAGGTCCAAAATACTCCCAACACTTCCAATAGAATTGAGTATAGAAAAACTCTCTTGAGGTTTATCCTAAGTTGTAAAGCCTTGATGTCACGATTCAGTCTCTCTTCAAATTACCTTCTTTTTTCTTTAAGATCCTTTAAGAGTTCCTTATCGCGCTTTTTTTTGGAAGCGGCTTAGTGGTGGTGCTTGTACCAGCGATGGAACCGTCTCCACTTGACTCTCCACAAGCTCGGATCATCCTCATTTCACTTGAAGTTTCCGTTTCATCCTCCTTTTCTGAATGCACAAAGATGACATCTTCCGATGAGCCAATTTTTTTTAGCTCATCGCAAGGAATACTTAAATATACACACTTTCCGGTATTGAAGTCGTTGAAGAGGTACTCCGTCTCCTTGGTTGTCTTGTTGATTCGAATGAAGCGCCAATATATGAGGTCTCGAATACCTATGTGATCCCTCTCTGAGCTTGGTTTCGTCTAATGGTACTTGAACTTTCTTGAATAATGGCGTTAGGAAGCTTTCAAAGAAAATTGTTGGAAGATTCGTCTTCCTAACCCATTTACCTTGGAAACTCGCCATATGCTTGAATAAGATCACCACTATGTTTATGTTTGATACAAAATCATCATCCTCTGTATATTCCTTCAATTCCTTCAAGAATTCCTTGAGTCCTCGAAATAGAAGAAGCACTTCATTCCGGTTTGCTCGCCAATTTCGATTCTGTCAAAAAGTGTGTTCGCCAATAGCTTGTGGACATATCTTGTCACCGGGTTTCTTATCCTTGAAGACTTGGGACTTTTATTTATAAACGGTCCATCGGTAATGATGTCCCAAAAAGCGTTGATTCCTTCCCAATAAGGGTACTTAGCTTCCTCTGCTAGTTGTAAATCATACGCCTCGCAAACTTGAAAAAGGCTTCTGGAGTACTCCTTATCCCTTATCTTGAAGTTGAGGTACCCATATCTTGGCTTTGGTCTAGTTGGCGTGTTTAAGAAAATCTTCATTGTGGCGAGAAAATTCTTCATTTCATCCTCATATAGAGGCTCATTCATATCCACCAAACATTGGAGACTCATGCTCTCTAGTAGATAGCACACTTCTTCGTAAAGTTCCATCTTTTGCAATGACCCTTTTCCCATAAATTTACTAAGCTCAAACTCTATTCTTCCAAAGAATCTCCTCTCTTCCTTCTCTTCCTTACTCCAAATTGCATTCTCGATTTCTAACGGAAGAGGCAGTGGTGTTCTCGAGATGGGGCGCTTCACAGTTGCCTGCTTTTGCGAGATGGCCTTCTTTGGCATTGAAGCTCTCTTTGAAGTGATGTTTCCTTAGAGATAGAAACTTGTTTGGATTTTCCTTTTTGAATTTGAACCCCCTCTCCACCTCTTTTATTTGGTGTCATTGTGGTTGTTTACTTTAGTGATTCCTACATTGAAAAAATTCATATGTAAGTTCCAAGTATTTTTATGGCTTAATAATCTTGAATCGAAAAAGGTTCAAATGTCAAAGACCATTCTCAAGGCATCAAGGAACATAATAGTGATGGAAGCGATAACTCAAGATACCCAAAAGTCTAAGAATTATAAATTTTCAAATTTTGCAAAACATTTCCGTCACTAATCCAAAACCAAGAATTAAAATGGTCATAACTTTGTTTTTACTCAACGGGATTGCAAAAGTTTTGTTAGTAACTTCATATTTATCCTTAAGCTATCATTTAAGATCATCAAACTACCAAATACTGGAAATTTTTGAAAAAGTTACTATTTTCATTCAAGAACACTCAAGAATACACTTCTTCAAAATTTGTAATTAAGCATCAAATCTTCTAAACTAAGTCTTGAATCCTAAACACATCTTGAAGCTATTTTAACCATAAACACATCTTGTTCAAGCTTAGAACACTAAGATTAAAGAACCCAAGATTCAAAGAAAGTTTTCACCTTTTCTTAAAATTTAAAAATTAGAGAACATACCTTAGGTTCTTCAGTTAGGAATGCAAAGAAAGATTCAAATGGATGATTTAGAATGAGAGGCTAAAATTTTCGAAATCCTTGCTAGAATTTTCGAATTTTCTAGCAAAATGAGAGAGATGTTTTTCTTGTTCAACTCACATAGTTGAGCTAATGAATCAAAACAAGCGCTTTATGGGAGGCAACCCACATAGTTTTTCTATTTTAGAACTTATTTAAATGTCTTATTATTAGTTTTCATTTATGAAGAATTTTGACAAACCAGAAAAACATAAAAGAAGAAAATCAAGATTCAAAGACAACATCAATATATTTTTAAGTTGTATACACCGAGTTGTGACTGATTTTACTCCGGATTATGCCTAAAAACGACCCACGACCAAGGAGTATGCCACAGTGCCTCAACTTCAGTTTTTCAATTTTGTAGAGAATATGGACCCTAATCGTTCATAGCATCTCCTGAACCATTTGATACACTCATTTGAGAGTGTAGATTGATGCCAAGGTCCGCCAATCAATCAAAATTACAAATTTAAAATATTCATTTAAAGTAATGAAATCATGAAGAACTGAGGAAAAAAATTGAGGAAGCCAACAATTAATCACATTGAAGCAATTGTAAAATCCAATCATGAATTTTGGCCAGTCCATAATAGAACCAAAAGAGAAAAATAAAACCACGAACTTTAGTTCTTATAAAGTAACATTATAAGATAGATAACAAGCTCGAGAGAAATCGACTTCAGAACGACCAAAATCAAAAGTTGATCGGAGGTACAAATGGAAACGTGGCAATTTCCGGTAGACACCAAGCTAATCGACTCAAAACATCGAAGATGTTCGAGAAAAGTGATCAATATAAACAAAATAGCCTGCCAAAATTTAGTTTCTGGCTAACACACATCTTTGTCGGCTAGCCAATGAACTTGGCTAAGCTCACAATGTCACGAGCTAAGGTTGAGAGAATATTCCCTATTAATGATTTAAATCTTAGAGATATAGACTATTGTCTTATCAAACTATGGAAATATTCCTTATTGTAAAGATAGATTCAAAACTAGAAGTTATCCATAAAAATATTGAAATACTCTTATTCGAAGACTATAAATTCAAAAGGAAGAACCCTAATTCAGGATCCAAAATTTATTACTTAGAATACACTCATTGTAATCGATCTCTTAGACATATCAATAAGAATCGCTTTACATCTATGTTCTTGTTCTCTCTCCTTAAAAGAATCACTCAAAATCCCCCAAATAGTTTGACGCTAGAAGGAGGGTAGGGATCTTAACGAGAACTAAAGAAAACATGAGTGAATCGAGCAGCTCTTCCGAACCAGCGAACAACACTAGTCATGAATCCACATTTGAGGACGCAACAAAAAAATTTGTCTAAGGACAGTTCACCAGAATTCATAGAGGATGCGACACTTGCGGCAAAGCTTCAATAATATGAGGAAATAACGACAAAATTGAGAGAAAACGAAGCTCGGCTGAAGGAGTTGGAAGAAGAGAACGCAAATCTCAAATCCCTAGCGGTGGAAAGAGATGCGCATCCATTAGACGTTGATAATGATACAGAGAGATGGGTCATATTCAAGAATATAGATCCATCGATGTAGTCGCTAGACGAGACACCGACAAAATTTGCTAAGAAGGCACATGCACATCAGACTCCATGCTGAGGGATTACCCGAACCCCTGGCTCTCACCATCAGAACGACCATAGCAAAGCTCTAGAACGAAGCATTAACGAGGTCGTTGGTCTAGAAGTCTTTCTAATGGGAAGGTTAGAAGCCATGGAGAACATGACTAAGCGTCTGCCAGAGGTAGCTACTCCGATAATCAAAACCACCCCCCACTCCTGCGCGGACATGCCTTTTGTCGATGTCATAACCCTTTGTGAAATCCCAAGGAGGATCACCTAGCCGTCCGTATGACTCTCTGATGGAACCTCAGACCCTGACACACATATCTCTCTGTATCACCAATGCATGCTCACTACGTCTATCAGTCATGAACATATAGAAGTGTGCATGTTTAAAGGGTTCAGAGTAAGTCTTAAAGGGTCAACATTGCTATGGTATGTAAGCCTAGCTAATGGCTCCATCGACTCCTTTGCAATGCTAATGGGTCGTTTTATTGAGCAATTCGCTAGCAGTCGCACCCTAAGGCGTACCTCCGACAACCTTTACCGAATCAAGCAACATGAAGGCGAAAGCCTTAAAGAGTATGTTCATCGCTTCAACAAGGAGAAGGTGTCATTCCCAAACTGCGTTGTTTCTACAGTTATATCCGCACCATGATGGCTTGGTGATATCCTTGAAAGTCGCTAATTGCCTAGTGAAGCGCATACTTGTTGAAAATAGTAGTTCAACAAACATAATCTTCCCCAATTCCTTTAGAGAGCAAGGGATGGATGAGAAAGAGATCACCAAGAAATCAAATTTCGTATTTAGACTTAGCGGCGAAGTAAAGCAAATCATTTGCGAGGTGACATTACTAGTCTACGTAGGCGGCATCAACAATAGAACCAAATTCCTCATTATGGATTGCCCTTCGACGTACAATATCATCATGGGAAGGCCATGTATACATGACATGAAAGCCGTACAATTGACTTTGCATCTAATCTTTAAATTCCCAACGCCTTGGGGAGTAAAAGAGATCAAAGGAGATCATGAACGTGCTCGCTCATGCTACCACACGAGGATAAAGGCCATCACGCTGCAACCTCGACTACAAGCCATGACTATGGAAATTCTACCGAATCATCTTGCTGGGAAAACAACCCTCAAATGCCGACGTTAACCCCCAAATTGGGGGGGGGGCAAGGTTCGGGGTAATAGACAGACCTAATGTTGAGCCAGAGGCAAAGCAAGGTAACATAACCCCTAGTCAACAACGTCCAACAGACCATGAGACCAAGGCTAGATGGGTTTGATCGTATTTTCTCTGGAGATTTGGTTTTTACATTTATATTTCGTTATGCAGTATGCAATTGTAGTCTATAATAAAAAATAAATTTCAGCATAATTGCGATTTAGTACCTAGCTATTCTTTCGAAAGAAAATGCGGGTGTAAATTGACGCTTGTAAAATAACTAGACGAAGTAAAAATGTTATGGACCCGATTGACCACGATAACCTATGTTAAAGATAACCAAGGAAAATATGGCAATTCGCATAAAGAAAGTCATATGCAACACGAGTGCTTATGACTCTTCTTTTGGGGGAATAGGGTACAACCCTTAGCCCACTATGGTCATGTGCCCTATAAAATCTATGCAATGCGGACAAGCTCATAACCATTATCCACATAATGTGGACAAGCTCATAAACATGGTCAATATAATGCGGACAAGTTCCTAACTATGGCTAATAAAATCCATGCAATGCGGACAACGTCCTAATCATGGTCCATATAATGCGAACAAGCTCCTAAATATGGTTGATGCATTTCATCAAAACTATGCGAGTTAGCAAAGCTTTTGGAATATGTGCACCCTTGTCCATCTTAGCACGCAACCCATATAAATCTTTAAACCCAATGTTAACAATATTAGACACAAAACTAATGCTATGTGCCCAATGGCCTAGCGTCTACCGAGTCTACAAACTTACCAAGGCCAGTGTTGTTGATCACAGTCATGTGTCCACTAAAGCCACGTGCCCACCTAGGCTACGTGCCTCAGGACCAAGATTCCAATCGGTGTACGTAATCATACATGACCACCAACACCATGTATTGAAGGACTATGAGTCAAAAAAAATATATGTATTCATACATGATCAAGTGATATTGAGTCTACGGTCTGATATGGTCTGATATTTAAGCAATTTTGGGCTCGTGACTCTTAAATGTAAAAGTATGACCTGGTTTGAAAATGTTAGACTTCAAATAGTCTACCGAATAAAAACATTGGTTCTCTAGGGCCATGTGCTCCATGGCTTAGGTATATAATCTAAAGATTCATAAATCTAACGCCTAAAGAGATAATGACTTACCAGGGTTATGTGCCCCATGGTGAGACTTTGAACAGTCTACCCATGATGAATCCTTGGTTCTCTAGGCTAGGTGCCCTAGGGCTTAGGTATATAATCTAAGGATTCGTAAATCAAACGCCTAAAGAGACATTGGTTCACCAGGGCTATGTGCCCCATGACTAAACTTTAATTAATCTAGAGATACTGAACCTCTGGTTCCCGAGGGTAATTTACCCCTAGCCTTGGGTATTCATTCTAAGGATCACTAGATCTAAGGCCTATGAGTCCCTAGTTCACCTTGTCTGCACGTTTTCATACCTCAATGGAAAGTCCAAGGCTAACGACAAGGAGAATCCATGTCATCTAAAGGCCACGAGCCCAAAGATTTAGAGAATGGAGCTAAGGACCAGTTAAATGCCGATCTGCCAGGGTTCTAGCGATACGAGAATCAACTGTCTTGCAACTCAATATTGTTCTATCTACGAGGCACCACTAGGTAGGGTTTACAATTAGAAATCGTCAAAGCAATGAGGTTAAGCCAAAGACTCCATAACAAGCATGTCTGTCATCATAGAAACTTGAAAGATATTTGCATAAAAGGAAGCTCAGAGGTATGGAAGTAGAAAAAAGAGAAATCAATATTAAGATAAAAAGGTTGTAGAGGCCACCGACGATTTAAAATTTTTAGCCACAAAGGCCGTAGAGTTCAAAATACCATACGACCTGATCAAAGAGAGGGGGCACAAACGCCCTATGTTCAAAAGACTCGCAAAGGGTCCATTACAATGACGAAAGATGTTGGTAGGCACCAACGCCATTAGCAACAAAACATTTTCAAAATAAATTTTATGCCATTGGGGGCACATTTTTCTTCTTTCTTCTCTTCTTCTAGGGGATTCGCAACAGAAGGATCCTCGGGAGTGGAGAAGTCGGGATGACCAGAAGCCAGCGACACCAAGGTCACCTTCATTGATGGAGACATCTCATTCTTAAGCAATGCTTCTGTTTGAAGCACCTACTGGACTGGAAAGTCAAAGAAATCCAGAGACCAACCCTTATATGCACTGGTCAGAAAATCTTGAGCCATCTTCCAATTGAACTTCACCTCAGTAATGCCCTCAATGAGATCTACCTTGGCGACGACTGGTCAACCTCCCTAGCCTTGGCCTCTACCAAGGCCTTCAAACGAGTCTCCTTCCCTTTAGCATTGGTTCACACCTCCTTGATAGCCCTTAACTCCTCTTTCAACACCTTGCCCTCCTGACCCTTAGCCTCAAACTCCTTCTGCAAAGTGCCAGCCCTTTTATTCTCGGCTGATAGCTCACTAGGGCATCCTCATTGGCCCTCCGGGCCTTAGTGGCCTCCTCTTACAGGGCTCCCATATTTCTATCCTTGAGTTGGATAACAGCTAGAATAGACAAAAATATCGAAGTGATCAACAACCAAAGACTCTAAAGGATAAGCTAACGCTTACTTACCCCGATGGCCCTGGAAAAGAGGTCCTCCTCAAAATGGGCTTTTTTAGCCACTATATCAGCCACATCTATTGCCAAAATGTGGTCAACCAAGGCATCTTACTGAGAGGCAGGAACCTCGGTGGAGGCTAGTGTCTTGGGGGGCATCCTTAACAGAAAGCTTCTTAGACCATGAACAATGCAAGTATCTTAACAAGGGGTTCTCAATTAAAAATATTAATATTTTAAGGAGGGGTTCTTAGCTAAGATACTAAAAAGCTAAGAACCCTTGTAAAATCTCTTAGCTAAGAGACTCAAAACAAGGGTTCTTAGCTTTTTAAGAACCCCATAATTAAGATAATATTTTTTATTTTTTAAGAGACTCATTCTTAGAATACCCATTGTTTATGCTCTTAGAGACAAAAGTCGAGGCGGGGTCTTCTCCCTCTTCTTCACTTGGGGCAGAAGGGCCTTAGCATTAGCTTCGGTAGTGCTTGACTCAACAATAGTCAGCTTGGCGCTGCCCGCCAAGTATTTCTGAAGAGCTATGGAGCCACATTCCGTTATCGCTTGCTCATGCCTTCCCCTGGAGCTATTAAAATGAGCTAGAAAGAAGAGATCTGTTCAATAAATCAGTGCCTGCCAATGGATAAAGAATATCGAAGATAGATGTTAACCCTAAGTTATGGTCATTGGTCAAGAAATCCACGACTTTGAAGCTCTTTGGCACACGAAGGACTGCCTATACTCCCTACCTTCCAGCTTCAGAAGCTGAAGTTTTCACCCCTGCACATCAACAAAGCAAACACAGAGTAAAGAGTTAACAAGATTAGGTAGTTATGTACATAACAAAATCTACAGACCTTTAGCTGTCCAAGTTTCCACTAACCAGAGAGGAGCAAGAGTCTCAGTGGTTGCACCACCTCTGCTGCCATCTCACAGAACCAGGGTTCGAATCCTGTACTTGCCTCTAGTAAGAGGAACTACTTGCCATTAGTCTAGATGAAAAAAAGTTGCCACTAACCTATTTTTGACATCACAACGAGGAAGAGGTTGTCATTCCTGAAAGTTTCATCCTTTACCCTCTGTATTGGGTGTGGCTTGTCCTCTACCAAGGCTTCTCTGGACTGTCTAAGGTGGAGATTATATCGCTGAGGCTCTCTCTTATTAAATAAAAAGTAATAAGAGTAGAGGACCTCATTGATCCCCCCCCCCCCACCGTTAAAGACTTTACCTTTGAAAAAGCCTGAATAAAGGTCAAAATACGGAAGTTAGAATGATAAAACTTACTCGGACATACCCCCAGTTTATTGGCTACCTCGACGACCATGGAGGGCAGAGACTTCCTGAAACAAGCCTCAGAGAAGACTTCGTATCAATCTCTCTAGGGCCGCAATCAAAAGCCCTTTGATGTCCCCAAGACACCGAAAAAGCAGACTACGGGAAGAGAAAAGAGGATTATCATCCTCTCAAAGTCCTCATCCACAATAACCTTAGGAGGTATTATGAAAGGACTACATTTTATAAAAAACCCTATCATTACCCTAGACAGATTTGAACAAAGGCGAAATTGAGTGGAGAGAAGTTACCTGAGTATAAAGGAGAGGCGGTTATGGGTGTGAACGACGAAGGAAGTCCTAGATCTACAAAATCACAAGGAAAGCTATCAGAACATGCATCATCATGATAAAGCCCTAAGGTAAAATCGAAATGGTCTCCTCAATCGGACCAGCGAAATCAACATCATGGAAGAAAGGAGAGTCCAATTCGCCAGTAAAAGGCTGAAACTCACCGGAAGTGTGAAAGAGACGATGGCTTCTAGAGAGAAAATTCTTGATCTAACACAAAGGAAGAAGGATAAAAAAAGACTGGGCGGGAAGAGACTCTTCACTTTCCCGCCTATCTAATCCTAACGATAATGGGCTCAGATTAAACATGCCCAAATATCGCAATAGAGTTCTAGCCCAAGAGCCCATCAGCAAATATGGCCGGTAACGCTAATGCACTTCACCAAGGATGTTGCCATAGCGATAAAGAACAACGATGCTGACAACAACCATAGCTCTAGCCATAATTATTCAGCCTACAGGGCCAATCCTACACTAAAGCTAAGTCTAACATCTCATAAGAAAGAATCTACTCTTCAAATTATATACGCAGAAAATGAAGAGTGAGGGGCAACTGCTAGGGGTAATCTTATTCCATTAAAGCCTAGCGTTAGCTAGATCGGAGGCACATAAATAACCTTCTTAGTTGGACATGTTAATCAAGGCTTTAGCCAAGCACACGTAGCCATGCCAATGCCATGAGCCAAGGCTGAGTGAATGTTCTCTATTAATGATTTAGATCTTAAAGATAAAGATTATTGCCTTATCAACTTATGGAAATATAGTGTATGGTAAAGATACACTCGAAACTAGAAGTTCTCCATAAATATATGGAAATACTCTTATTCGATGACTATAAATACAAAGGGAAGAACCCTAATTCAAGGATCAAAATTCATTACTGAGAATACACTCATTGTAATAAATCTCTTTGACATATCAATATGAATCACTTTACATCTTTGTTCTTGATCTCTCTCCTTAAAAGAATCACTCAAAAAAAACCCCCAACAAAAGCCATCATCAATAAAAGTTTTTGGTACCATCCAAGATTGCCCGTATACTCTCTCAAACAATCAAAATAATCAACAAACCTTTTAGATTACAAAAGACCGAGAAAAACATCTCACTGGCCGCAGGCAGGCCACCACTTGTTTGTGCTGAAAAAGGCACATGGCTGGTGGTAAGCTTATTTGTGCCTTTCGTCAGTGGCTCGTCTAACCAGTTAGGAACACCACAACTTTGTTTCACGGCTAATATCCCCCTCCCCCGACAGATGAGAAGCTTCAATGCGAAACCCATGACCTTACCTTCCCGTTAGAAATGGTTGGCATCATGTTGTACTACAAATTATGCCAAAAAGACGCACCCGACCGATTGCAAGGTAAGTTCACCTCAAATGTGTTTTTGAACTTATATCAAACTTTATTTTCAAACCAGCAGCTGCCAAAACTAAGCAAATTTTGGCTTGCTGTTAGCATTTTTAGATATAAAATTTCTCAAAACATAATCTCTTTCTAAAATAGTTCTTAGAACCCTAAAATAAAAAATTAAAGAATAGGGATTTTGGTAATTTTATAAATTCAAAGTGTTTTTCAAAGGAGATTTTCATTCCTCCACTAAATCTTCATTCAAAAGCAAAGTCTGTTCTCAATTTTCAAATTTATCATACTTACAAGTTTTTGTACTTCACGGATTTCTTTGATTTTAGCTTACTCTAGCTACATTCTTTAGGATTTCACTTTGATAAACTTGATTTGAATATGAATTTATAACTTGAACTAGTAATTGGCATGTTTCCACTTGAATTTGAAATATGTCATCTAGCAATTTTTGAACTTCAACTAAATCCAAACAATAGTAGATGATTTTGATATAGTTACATTTCCAATGTTATTTCTTCATGTACAATTAGGATTTGCTTGTTATTTTGTATCATTGAACATTAAATCAAAAATATTTGTGATGATTTTTGGCATAATATGTGAAATTCGAGAATTGCTAATAGATTTTGAGAAATAGGAATTGTTGCTTTGTTACATCTTTTTTCTTACCTCTTATATCATTGTGATGTCTAATTGCTAATTCCAATTTCATATAGATATATATATAGTCTCGTTTGAAATTTTAAGAGACTAATTTGGTTCTTTGAGTGTTTGGTTTTTGTAGGAAATTTTCAAATGTATGATGCAAAATCGAAGAAAACATCAAAAAGGGCAACAAAGAGGCATGAAAAGAATGTTGCAAGCAATGGTGAGGAGACTTTGAGAAACACAATCAAAGAGGAGGATTGAGACTTCTATAAGGTGTCTTCATTTTTGTATTTGCCTTTTCATTTTCATTTTTATTGATTTTGTCATCCTTATTGTCGATTGCTTTTGCATCGGGACAATGGAAGGTAAGTCTGGGGGAATTTAACCGTTATTGATGTCATTTTTCGTTATCTTATGTACTTTTCTATTTGTTTGAGACATTTTATGTTTTATTGAGTCAAAACATGTTGGAAAAAATTATCTTATTTAACAATTATTTTTTATTTTGAGTTAACTTTCTTGTTGTGTCTACATTAGTTATTCACTGCATATTTTCTAAATGGAAACTTTTTAATTGAATGATCTACCAGAATGACCATATTTCTTTATGATTCGGATTTTCAATGTTGATTCCACTAGAAATTGAACTTAACTTCTCAACTTGTGCTTGGTATCTTTGGATAGACTCCTCTTTCATTCCTAACACTAAAAATTCCTAGTGAATTGTTTTCCTTCTACTAATTTTTCCATTTAGATGGATTTAAGGTTCGATGAAATGAGCGAAGGGGCCATAATTCTAACTAAAATTATAATTTTAACTAGGGGACTTATTCCACTTGTTCTTCATTCAAAAAGAAAGAAAGAAAAAAATAGAAAAAGAGATTGATAGTAAAAAATAAAATGATATCCTAGAATAGTAGAGGAACATCATCCTATAAAGAAAAAGAATAGAATGGGGGGTAGATCTTGATGAAAGGTTATTGTGTCTATGAACTTTATTGAGTGTCAATCACTTGCTCTTTGATTAATTTTCCATCAATGAGACCACACATTAGAAAAAGGATCCAATGGAGATACCTTTTTCTCTTGTGATTCTAGCTCAAATTGAGATGCATTCTAAGAAAAGGGGAGTACGTGGGAGTTAATCTCTAATTGTTAGTGATACTGTATGCAAATAACCGCAAGTACCCTAAGACAACGTCCCAAACTACAAGGGTAAGTTTCCGCATTTTCGAAGCTCTTTTGGGTTCTTGAATTTTCTTTCCTTTGGGACAAGTACGAAACAAAATCCGTGGGAGTTGATAGTACTAATATTTTATTTGCAGGTTTTAATGCTTTTTCGATCTATAAAGGTAATTTTCTAGTTTTTATGATATTAATAACTAACCAGATCAAAACTTCAAAAAAGACAGAGAAACATGCTAAATGGACATAATCCATTTTTGCAAGAAAGTTTCGAAGACGGATCAAGAAGGCGGAAGATCAAACGCTTGATTTTTGCTCATACGAATATGGATAGGTCTAAACATCAGAAAGATCATCATGAACGAAAGTCTTGACTTCAATGTGTTGAGCTGAAATTTTGACACAAAATAGTTGTTTGAGTTAGATTTGAAATGTACGTCGTTTGAAGCTATTTGAAGGTGGGACCAATAAGTTATAGCTGGTTAAATGGAGATATGTCAGCCTGCCTAGAAATTGAAGTAAGAGGAGCTCATATATATTATCATTATTTGGTGTGCTTATTCCCACTGTCTTGGAGGTCATTTTTGGCACAGGTCAGTGGAGAGGAATTATGTCTAAGGAAGATCTAGCATTATAACTTTCAGCTCAACTAACCTATTTTGATTCCGTCAAAACTGAGGCAATCAGTGAAAGTCTAAGGAAGATCTAGAATTATGAATACTTGTTTTTAGCCTCTAAGGATAATAGAGTTACGTTTTTTAAATAAGTTGTACAATTAAACTCAAAGCTTTTGGGATTTTTCTTTGTTCTTCAGTTCAAAGAACTCTAAGGAGATTATCTTGATTTGTACTTCGTTATAGAGAAAATTTCTAAACACCTACTCTTAATACATGATTATTTAATTGATTTACTGCTGATGAGTTTCGTGCTCCACGTTTGAGTATTCAGTTTTTAAGTTTTAGGCTTTTCAAAGAGTTTATGTCGTCGCAAGATTCTAATGTTTGTTTAAGGATTCAAATTGTCTTTGTCTCCATTGATTATAATTTATGATTGATTTACCGTGCATTGAGCAATCTGATCTTAGTTTTATTTACATTCCAAAAGTTTGTTAGATCACATGAAGCTAATCTTTGACAAGCTAAGTAGCAGGTAGGCTTCAAAAGTAGAGCGCCTCCGCTTAGTGAACTTATCGAAATTTGTACACAAGTTAATACATGTTTTGCTTCTGCAAAGACCAAAGAAAGTCGAGTCCTTTGGTTGATTAAGCATAGAAGCCTCGAAAGTGTTTTCAAGTTCTAGATGTTGCTAAGTTCTAATCCCTAGACATTACGGTTTATTTGATGCATGATTATCTGCGAATTTCCCAATTGTCTAAAGCTCTTCCCCAGTAGATTTATAACCACATTTATTTCTTATTTGTTATTGACAATTTTTTTCCCACTCACTAAAGCATTTTTTTATGTTTTAGCTCAAGTTATGTCAAAGATTTAAAGCGTACAATTCAAGTTCTCGAGGAATCGATACTTGGTGTACCACAATTATGCTTTGCTTTTGTAGTTGTGGTGTCATTTATTTGCGTAACACATAACACACATAAAGGTCATCACGCAAAGGATTACAAAGGATTACAACACTCGAAGGATTACATAACACTCGAAGGATTACAAAGGACTCAATAAGATTTTAAGAGAACTCACTCACTTAGCTTGGTTCACAAATCTCACAAAGAAAGGGTTTTTATAGTACAAATCCTAAGGAATATTACAAAGTATATTATTTTGATATTATCTCCTAAACATAATTATGACACCATTGATTCTTACACAAGACTCTCATAATATTCACTCATTTATTCAACTCTTTATTTATTATGTTTTTGATTTATTATTTCAACAACTTACTTATTATGTCTTTGACTTATTAACTATGTGTCTAAATACACTCGACAATGGAAAAAGTGCACTCGAATTTGTTAATGTGATGAAGAAAAACCACTCAATCATAAAACAAGAAAGATAAAATTGGATATATGTTCAAGACAAACACAATCCACACTCACACACCAATCACATAACACCACGTGGTCATTCTTATATCTCCGTTTCTATTTTCGATCTCATATTTGCTGTACCAATTCCTCTTTTTTGAAAAACTTTGATCTCAAGATTCAATAGTTGAGCTGTCACTTATTGCCCGATGGTCTTGTTAATAAGTAATAAATGAGTTCAAGTATTGACTTGAACCAACAAAAACGTACCACTCCCGACATTCCAACAATCCCACAAAATTTCCTTTGTCCATCTTCAAGTGTAATATGTAAGAATCATTAGGTAGGGTCAAATATGTTAAGGATTAAATGAGTTAGGGCCATTAATTAATTAACCTATTTTGTAGTGGTCACTTTGTGGTAAAGAAAAAGTTATGAGCATAAGTGTTATGAAATATTAATATGTGCATACTTTAGGCAATTTCTAGTTTGATGAGGGGGCGAACTAGAAATTAATTCTCTAAAAATAGAGGGTTATGATTCCAAAGCAACCCTAACAAAAAATACAGAAATTCTCTGCATCCCCATACACCTAAAGTCATTCAGGGTTTGCTTTGGAAAATTCATTCCTTAAATCATTTAGATCCCTAAGCATAAATTCATCAGGTACGCTTCCGCTCTACTTCTTATTAATCAGAAACTGATATGGATCATGGTTTTTAGATTGAATAAATCTAACAATTGATATCAGAGCCACCATATTCAGTTTCTAATTGATTTTAAAGTTTTCTCTCATGAATTTCGGATTTAGTATTATTATTTTTAATAAATTAGAAATTAAATTTTGTATGAAAATATCAGATTGTTGAATCTGATTTTTTCATTAAAGTTTATGCTTGAATTAAGTATTCTGGGATCCGTTAAATTTCGTTGAGTGTTTAGATCTAGTATTTTTTGTGGTTGATTTTTCTTTTTTGTTAAAGAAAAGTCATGTATAATTCGATCTAAGGATTTCACTCCTTCTGTTTGTTTTTCCGAAACTATGAAACAATTTTCGGAAAAATTTGAGTGAATTTTTTTTGAATTTGATTCATTAGCTGTGCTGCTGTTCGTTATATTTTCTTAGAGTTTCATAGATCAGTAGGCCCATTAGGTAGATAACAAAATAAGGGAAAATTTATCGCTGTCGGGGTTTGATCCTATGTCTGTAACCTTGGGCGGCCTTCATCTTTCCCGTCTCGACCACCTTGCCATGGTAGATTTCTGGCATATTAAACCTCTAGACCTTTAGTTATACGTCTTTTTAAGATAAAAATTTAGTCTTTGTTCAAGTTTAATATTAAGAAATGGATTAATTAAATAAAGATGTCGGTCCAAAGGAAGACCCCTCTTGAGAATATTTTTCCATGAAAAATATTGAATGATGTATGTATGTAAATTTATGCGAATATAATTCAGCCCAAAGGAAGATTTATATTAGCCAAATTTACATATATACGTGTGTGTATTTTCATGCGAATATTAAATCGGCCCAGGAAGATTTAATATTTGGCCGGAGTACACATACACCTATGATGGTGTTATTAAATCAACCCAAAGAAAGGTTTATTATTTATCATGCATTATTGTCAGTGTTTGATTGTTACAACAAGAGTACCGCTAGTAGTTAATATTACTATCCAAAGACTTGATATTAATGTACACTTGGTATCTTGGATGGGATATGTACAATTGTTTAAAATTTATTATTGATTTTCTTCAGTTAGTGAGTCATTAGTTAGATTTTGTTCTCTCTTTTCAGCAAGTGTTGCTACTCTATCTGCCAACTTAGGATCAATTCCAAAACTTACGGATTCTAACTTTACTGAGTGGAAAAGTAATGTTAAGATTGTTCTATGGTGCATGGATCTTGATCTTGCTCTAAGGATGGAAAAACCTGCTTCTCCTACGGATACCAACACTACTGAGTACAAGGCTATCTATGAGAAGCGGGAACGTTCCAATTGCATTAGTCTAATGATGATTAAGGACACTATTCCAGAAACCTTCAGAGGTGGTGAAGAGATCAATGATCTCAAACAGTTCCTTGCCGAGATTGATTTGCGCTTTGCAAGAAGTGATCAGGCGGAAATAAGCATGCTTTTGCATCGCTTTAGTACGATGAGGTATCACGCCAAAGGAAACATAAGGGAGTAGATTTTGGAGATGTTCAACATTCTTTCAAAGCTCAAGACACTTAAGACTGAGCTTCCTGCTGAAGTGATCATCTTCTTTGTCTTGAACTCTCTTCCTCCTCAGTACAATCAATTGAAATCTAGTTATAACACACAAAAGGAGCAGTGGTCTCTTAATGAGTTCATTGTATATTGTGTGCAAGAGGAATGTAAAATGAAGCAAGAAAAGACTGAAAGTGCCCATATGGTTTATACCTCTAACATGTTAAGAATAATGTTGCTAAGGGTTCCACCCAAAAGAAGCAGGATAAGGATGAAAACACCTGTTTCTTGTGCAGGAAGGGTGGACACATGAAAAAGGACTGCCAAAAGTACCACGCTTGGCGTGCTAAGAAAGGTATGTTCCTTGCTTTGGTCTATTAAGAAATGAACTTAGTTGAAGTGCCTAGAAACACTTGGTGGTTAGACTCTGCTGCTACTACTAACATGAGTGTTTCACTTCAGGGTTGCCTGAGCTACCGAAACCCAACTGATGCTGAAAGGCGCATTCATGTGGCTAATGGGATTCTAGTGCATGTGGAGGTAGTCACGCATTTTCGATTGTTTTTAGTACTGGTTATTTTCTAGATATCAAAGACACTTTGGTTTTACCGTCTTTAAGACGAAATTTGGTTTTCAGCCCTTATTTATAGATATCCGGTTATTTTTGTCAAATTAGGAATGGTAAAGCTGCTTTGTCTTTAAATTCAGTTCTTATTGGAACCGGTAAACTTTTGGATGATCACAATCTTTATATGCTTGACACTTTAAACTCTAATAAGGAAAGTTTAAGTTTGAATCAAGGGGCACTAAACGTAAGTTTGAAAATGCAAATTCAGGAACTCTGTGGCACAAACGCCTATGTCACATCTCTAGAAATAGAGTTGAGTGACTTGTGTCAGTTGGTTTATTGAGTTCTGTTGACTTCACTGATTGTGATGTCTGTGTAGATTGCATTAAAGAAAAACAGACCAAACATAAGAATGTAGGTGAATATTGAGCTGCAGAAGTCATTGAGTTGATACATACGGATATTTGTGGGTCGTTTCCTACTCCATCTTGGAACACTCAACAATACTTCGTATCATTCATTGACGATTACTCTAGATATGCACGCTTATTTCTTATTCATGAAAAATCGGAGTCTCTAGACGTGTTCAACAATTTTAAGGCTGAGGTTGAGAACCAACTTGACCGAATGATAAAGTCTATCAGATTTGATCGTGGTGGTGAATACAACGATAGATATGATGGTTCAGGTGAACAACGTCCATGACCATTTGCTAGATACCTAGAGGAATGCGGAATTTTGCCTCAGTACACTATGCCTGGGTCTCCCAGTATGAACGGTTTTTCTAAGAGAACGAACCACACTCTTAAGGACATGGTGAGGAGTATGATTAGTCATTATACCTTACCTGAATCACTCTGGCGAGAGGCACTTAAGACTGCAACTTACATTCTTAATAAGGTACCAACTAAAGCAACTGCTAAAACCCCTTCTGAGCTTTGGATTGACAGAAAACCTAGTCTAAATCACCTTCAGATATGGGGATGTCCAGCTGAGGCTAGGCCTTATAAGCCATATGAAAAGAAACTGGACTCAAGAACTATTAACAATTACTTTATTGGTTATTCTGAGCGATCTCGGGGCTACAAGTTCTATGATCCAACACAAAAAATATTTTTGAGACGGGAACAACTACGTTCTTTGAGGATGTTGAGTTTGGGGGGGGGGAGAAATAAAGTGAGGGATATCATCTTTGAGGGATATCATCTTTGAGGAAGAATCGATTCCAGTTTCTATACCGATTAATATAGTTTCTTTGGATAAAGCAAATTCGGATCCTCAGGTTGATACAGAAGTTATTCCTCCAACTCAGGATGTCGATGATATCGATCATGAAGGTCAAACTCAAAATCCTCAAGAGCTAGTGCAACAAGATCAAGTTCCTTTAAGGCGGTCCACTAGAGTAAAGAAAAATGCTATTCTAGATGATTACATAGTATTTTTAATGGAACATGAGGAAAATCAAACTCTTAT
>OVAN01001607.1:25495-39428 GCA_900406275.1 Anastatica hierochuntica
GCAGCGAATGAGGAGTATCAGTTGATGCTAGACAATCAGGTTTGGGACATCATTCAATTGCCAAAAGGAAAGAAACCTATTGGTTGCAAATGAATATTTAAGACTAAGAGGGATTCAAATGGTATTATAGGATGCTATAAGGCTCGTCTAGTAGCTAAAGACTATACTCAGAAAGAGGGAGTTGACTATAAAGAAACCTTCTCTCCAGTTTCATCGAAGGATTCTTTTAGGACAGTCATGNTGAGTTTCTTCAGATGGATATCAAAACGTTGTTTCTCAATGGAGGCATTGATGAAACAATTTATATGGAGCAACCAGAAAACTTTGTCTTAGGTGATGCAAACAATATGGTTTGCAAATTAAAGAAATCCATATATGGGCTCAAATAAGCTTCTCGTCAATGGTACCACAAATTTCATAAGGTTATTATCTCCTTTAGCTTTGAGGTGAATTTGGTTGAGGATTGTATGTATCAAAAGTTCAATGGGAGCAAGTGTATTTTCCTGGTTTTATATGTCGATGACATACTATTGGCCACTAACGATATGAGCATGCTGGTTGAAACCAAGAGATTTCGTAAAGAAAATTTTGAGATGAAAGATCTTGGTGAAGCATCTTTTGTCTTAGGGATTGAGATTCATCGAGACCGTTCTCGAGAAATTCTTGGATTATCACAAAAGAGCTATATCGATAAAGTACTTAAGAGATTTGGCATGCAGGATTGCAAACCAGGTGATACCCTAGTTGTTAAGGGAGACAAATTTTGTCTCAGTCAGTCCCCTAAAGGAAACCTAGAAATTAAGGAGATGCAGAAGATCCCTTATGCTTCAGCAGTAGGGAGTCTAATGTATGCTCAAGTTTGTACACGTCCGGATATTGTATACATAGTTGGAGTTTTAAGAAGATACTTAAGCAATCCAAGCATTGACCATTGGAAAGCAGCTAAAAGGGTCCTGAGGTACTTGCAGAGAACACAAGACTATATGCTCACATATCGGAGATCAGATAATTTGGAGATCATTAGGTATTCTGATTCTGATTTTGCTGGATGCCAAGATAGTAAAAAGTCTACATTAGGATATGTCTTTCTGTTGGTTGGTGGAGCTATTTCCTGGCGTAGTGCGAAACATTCCCTCGTAGCTTCCTCCACCATGGTAGCAGAATTGATAACAGTTTATGAGGCATCCAATAAGAAAATTTGGCTAAAAAACTTTGTCACAGAGCTGCGAATTCTGGAAGGAACTGAAAGACCAGTAAAGATATACTGTGACAATAAGGAAGCTGTTTTATATTCTAACAACAATAGGAGTTTGGTAAAGTCTAAACATGTAGACATTAAATACCGAGTCGTAAAGGAAAGAGTACAAAGTGGATAGATTTCTGTAGAACACTTGGGGACAAACTCTATGTTAGAATATACTCTTACAAAAGATATTGTGCCTAAGATCTCGAATGGGCATTTCGGTGTTTGAAGATTATTGAGTTTAGTGGGAGTTTGTCATTTGGTTTTGTTCTATGTTTGTTTTGGTTGTGTTATACACATTTTTCTGATCATAAATAAAGTTTTAATAAAGTTTCAGTTTACAATTTTTACAATAAAGTTAAAGGATCTCATTAAAGTAGGACCAGTTGAAAATCGACATGTACTGACCACCTTTAATGTGATTTTCATGCCACATTTTTCATAATTGATCTATGTCATTTGGCTCTATTGATTTCACTGACCATGGAAGGTTTAATTATGAGTAATATGACAAAAGCCGCCATGATCTTATGTTGTTACAGTCAGTGGACGAGATTGTTTTATGCTCTCGGAATTAATGGCATATTTGAGCTCATAAAGTCTATCACATTTTCAGGCACATATATGACCTAGTGGGAGATTATAAGAATCATTAGGTGTGGTCAAATATGTTAACGATTAAATGTGTTAGGGCCATTAATTAATTGACCTATTTTGTAGTGGTCACTTTGTGATAAAGAAAAGGTCATGGGCATAAGTGTTATGAAATACTAATATGTGGATACCTTTGGCAATTTCTATTTTTCTAGTTTTATGAGGGGCCGAACTAGAAATTGATTCTCTATAAATAGAGGTTATGGTCCCCAAAGCAAACCCAACAAAAAAAACAGAAAATCTCTGCATTCCCATCACCAAAGACCTAAAATCATTCAGGGTTTGCTTTGGAAGATACATTCCCTAAATCATTAAGATCCCTAAGCATGAATTCATCAAATACGCTTCCGCTCTACTTCTTATTAATCAGAAACTGATATGAATCATGGTTTATAGATTGAATAAATCTAACATAATCCCCCCCCATTGTTTTACTTGATATTATGATGTTTGTATGAACAGCAAAAGTAGTTTCACGAACATACATGCTCTTGCCAACAAAAGCTACGAGCAACAAATGCTTTGTCCAATTTGCTTTTGACAACCACATGGAAATAAGCTGGTCATACCACAGACCGTATCTCCACCTAGTTTATCTCAAATAAAAAAGAGCAGTGTTAGAAACATTGTACACCTCTCTAACAGAAATGTAATTCCTCTTCCTTGTAGCTATTTCCGAGTTTTGCTCTTCCAACGATACCACGCATAAGAACCAAATGATTTAGCCTCAAGATCACTACAAAATCAAGCGTGAGGGACTATACATTCACAATCATAAACTTCATGTTGTATTGTGATAAGCCACTTCACAATGTACCAAAGAAAGCATACTTTACTAAACCACCTCCTAGAATCCAATGAGTTGCGAAGTGTGATCATCTCACTCTCAATTCCCATGTAGTAAAGTTTACCCTTGTCACTCCAACTCTCCTTATTATCAACTGTCTTATCATGTAAGCCCTTTTCTCGCACTAAACTTCTAATTTGAAAACTCTTTTTGAACTTTAAGTACCCATTCTTAAGAATTCTATAACGCATCCATGTATTTCTTCGTTTGACTTCTTGTATCTCTATTTTTCATATTGGGCGTTAAATTATGAAGACCCATGTTTTTAGAAACAGATAACCACTCCTGTTCTACAACCATTTTCTTCTTCCTGACAATTCATGGAACAAATGGTGTGCAAACTGCTTATCTTTGTTCTCTACATTTTATGAGACCAGTCATCTCTTCCCTCAACATACGAGCCTCGAAATAGGTATTTCTGATCAAGAAAATCCACAACCAGCTTACTTGAATTGAAGTCCTCACAAAAGTCTAGTTGCTTTATTTGAAATCTTAAAGCATGGTTCTAGATCAAAATTATGTACATGAATCAATTCAAGTTATAGAAACGATTCTGGCCACCTGAATCTGTTTGGATTACTATTACATGATCTTGTGTTATCAATGTAGCATAATAATTTTCTAGAACTACATCCATTTCATTCATCAATCTCTCTTTGTGAAATGATATAGGCATTACCATTTCTTTTCATTCACTATCACCTTTATATGATTCTTCTTTAGAAACCTCTCTTGGTGCAAAAATAAATTTTGTTGTAGTTATGAGTTCAGGTTTTGTTGGAGGAAATCTTTCATCCAATATGCCCATTTAAAAGCATTGAATGATGGTTTGAGGATGAAACATTCAGATGTTGGCATAAGTATCTCTTCTTAAATCTGAAAGATACATATCGATCAAAACCTATTTACGTAAATCCACCTTAATCTTAACAATTAAAAGTACTTGTGATAGGCTTCGATTCCATCTTTTTCTTTCAACAGATTCAACTCCACTAGTGGATCGTTAAACCTCTCTAGGTGTAAAATCACTTTTGTTGCAGTCATGAGTTCTGGTTTTGTTGGCGAAAACCTTTCATACTATATGCCAATTTAAAAGCATCCTATGATGGTTTGAGGATGAAACATTCAGATGTTGGCCCGAGTATCTCTTCTTAAGCCTGCGAGATACATATCGATCAAAACCTCTTCACGTAAATCCACCTTAATCTAAACAATTCAAAATGTTTGTGGTACGCTTCGATTCCATCTGTTTCTTTCAACAGAATCCACTCCACTAATGGATCATTAAACTAATTTAATCATGATTCTCTCCATGGCTCTTATCTTGATCCTCTTGATGTATCTAAAACAAAAAAAGGCTTCGAAGATGCTGAAATTTCCTTTGAACATCTCTCTTGATTTTGATCAAGACTCGAAGACGCGTGAACTGAATTCTTCATCAATCGAATCATTTTAATCATATCGACGAAACTCCTATCAATCCTTCTGTACTAAAACCATTTCTTCCATAATTTGAGTTCATTCCAAAACCTTATGAAGTCACGATCCCAACTCCTCTATATCTCATACACCTATATTTATCAAAAAAATATTTGCCTTTGTATTCTGATTTCTTATATTATAAGTAACATGAGTGTTTGTCTTATATACTAGAGGATACAACGTTTAATCTAACCGTCTTAATCTAAACAATGCAATAGGCACATATGGCCCAATACCCCTCCCCCCTCAAGAAGGAGAGTGCATGTTAAACACACCTAGCTTGTCAAGAAACACATTGAACTCTCTTCGTCTGAATGCTTTAGTCATAATATCCGTAAGTTGTGTCTTCGTAGAAACATGTTTGGTCTTGATCGTGTTGCGTATGATCCATCACGAATGAAATGACAATCGTTACCAACATGTTTAGTACAAGCATGATAAACCGGATTTGCTGCAAGATTAATTGCCCAGAGATTATCCAAATGTAGAGTAATTAGATCCGTGTAGTTGATCCCTAAACCTGAAAATAGTTAATGAATCTAAAGAGTTCACTGACCTTATCCGCCATGGCTCAGTACTCAGCTTTAGCCGCAGAGCACGAAACCACATCGTTTTTCTTTCTTTTCCAAGGAAACAGAGAACCACCAAAATGAATAAACTAACCCGTCAATGACCTCCATGTAAGTGGTCATGCTATCCAATCCGAATAACACCAAGCTATAAAAGGTAAAAGAGTATTAGATCATAAGAGAATACCTTGTCCCATACTATTCTTGACATATCGAACAACCCGTAAGGTAGCCTCCCAATGATCTTGCTTCGGTTGACTCATAAACTGTGAGACAATGTGTATGAGGTACAAAAACTCCGGTCGTGTTGTGCTAAGGTAGATTAAGCGACTCACAAGGCGACGGTAGCCTGTGGGATTAGGCATCGGTTCACCCTCAGCTAACGCCAACTTATGATTTTGCTCCAACGGGAAAGTAACTGGTTTAATGCCTAGCAAACTAACTTTAGAGATATTGTCCAACGCATATTTCCTTTGACACAAGTAGATATCGAGATTTCAAGCCACTTCAATACCCAGAAAATAGCGTAGAAGACCAAGATTTTTCATGTGAAAACATGCGCTCACATACTTCATAAATTCATTGATAATACAAAGAGAACTTCCAATGATAATCATTTCATCAACATATATTAACACATGGATCCGATCAGCATCTTTCTTTTAAGAAAACAAGGAATGGTCCAATGAATTTAGGTTAAAACCATAAGAAATTAACGTTGTACTTAGCTTCCCAACCAACATTGAGATGATTGTTTAAGTCCATAAAGTTCTTTGTGTAATCTGCACACTTTATTCTTATCTCCTATACAAAAACCAAGTGGAACTTGCATGTAATGTAACCATTTTCGCCACTTGTGCGAATGTTTCGTCATAATCAACACCTTCGGTTTGATTGTTACTATGGACAACTAAACGAGCTTTATGATGTTCAAGTGTTACATCAAAGTTAAATTTGAGTTTAAAATCCCACATACAACCCAATGCTTTCTTACCCTCTGGTAACTCTTCCACCATCCATGTACCTAAGTCCTCCAAAGACATAATCTCATCTGCCACTGCATCTCGCCAGTGGTCATTAAGCATCACATAATTGTAATGTTGAGGCTCGGTTCCCTTGGTGATAGCAAGGATATAGAGCTGATAAGATACAGAAACTTTTTCAGAAGAGACATAATTATCAATAGGATAAGGAGTCACAGCTGGATACGGTTCACGTAGAAGCGTTGTAATATAATTAGAGAGTTAAGTTGGTAGAGCTTTCTTGCGATTACCACATCATAATCATTCAGGTCCAAGAAGAGATGCAGACATATCATTACTATCTTTCACCTGCTGTGTTAGAGATGGTTCCATAGACGATGGTGAGTCAGAGGATGAGTCATTGTAATTACCCTCACGAACGGATAGTATTTTGACGAGTTGGCCGAATAGCGATAAGTTAAGTGCTAGTCAAGCGACTCAAGAGAAGACAATTTAGCGGATACGAAATGATTCATTAGGAAACTCTTTGGCTGAAGGAAGTAACGGTACAAAATGATTCCTAAGGAAATTTAGCGGATTGGAAATGCTGATGGTTCGACATAAAACATCCTAAATGATCGGGAAAAATGAATGGGGAAATTATTCTAGAGCCTATGAAGGAAAATGACCTTGGGGATAAATGGTAAGAATTTTTCTTAAAGAAAATTGAGTTTTCCTCGGATAAATATTTTTCCCGATTGTTCGGCATGTAATCAGCATGTTCTTATCCGAGTAACGATCATCTCGGCACGTTCGGATCCGATCGGGCACTATTTGGCACGTCCGGGTACGTTTGGACTAGTGAAAGGCATGATCGGTTGGTGATTAGGCTGCTTACCTGCGTGCTTGCTTCACCTGCCTGCCTGGCCGGACATGCCAAGCAGGTGCAAGGTGTCGCTGAACAAAGAATGCACGGTGTCCCGCCTGCTGACTCGCTCTAAGATGCTGGACTCACCCTAAGATGTTGGACTCCTATATAAACCAGTTTCACCCATCAGAACACAAGTTTGGAGATTTTTCCTCGAGGAGAAACTTTCCAGACTGTCAGGATACAGTGTCGGGGACTATTACGAACGTGCTTGGGAGATTTTCTCTCTTGCACAAGTAAGTTTTCGGAGAGTTTCATCATGCCCAAGCGAGTTGCTGCCGAGAAACTACTGTGAACGACGATCGGGAAGTTCTCATGTAAGCCGATCGATCCGAAACCTCGAATACACGACTGTTCTCAATTTCGATCGTGCATTCGACTGTCGTTGTTGTTCCAAATGCTCAGGATAGCACGAAATCGACCCGAAACCTTGGAGGAATCTGTTCGGAATGTTGCTAAGTCTCGTTCGGGAATTGTTGAGCTTTATGTATCTGGCAAGGGTTTTTGACTGTCGGATTGTTTGGTTAACCATAGAAACAGACAGGATCAGTGTTTTAGTGCTTGATTTTCACTTGTTTATGTTGTTATGTGGAGGTAACTTGGGAGATCAGTCCGTGGGTTCCCAATAAGGAGTTAATAACTCGAGAAAAGCTATGTTACCCGAACGTTAATTTCCGAATAGCTTTCCCCGAGTCGTTCTTTCTGAATAGTTTTCCCGACCGTTAACCTTGTGTTCCCGATTGTTCTGAACCTAGGATTTCTGCAGGCTGTTAGGTTCGGTTACGTTCATCCACTGTTTTTTCCTTAGCAAAAACCGTGCCGGAAGTTTAAGGTGAGTCTCGGTTATAGGGTTTTATGTGTTTGTACGGTTAACGCCTTCAAAACAAGAGAATTTGTGTGATATATGTGGAACCGTAGAAGCATGAAAAATGATAAGTATATGGACGGACATAGGAAAACGGTTAAGGAGATTGATGATTGATGATTGTGTGACGCATGATGATTGATGGCATGTTATTTATGTGATATTTAATAATTGTGTGATGCATGCTGTTGTGAGAGATATTAGGTTATATCGTTCGGGTCTCGACTCGGTGGGTTGAACATATATGTTGTGATGTGATGTTATATACATGTTGTGTGTTGTATCATTTGAACCTTGGTTTGGACAATATAACTTGTATGTCCCGGGTTCGCTTGGTGAGGAACCCGAATTTGATTGCGAACGGGTTCTCTTGGTGAGGAACCCATAGTGTGAGCCCGACACTCGGGTAGAGTGTCGGGAGAGTCATTGGTATCCACCTAGAGGTCATAGCTTGATGGGGCCGTACCGAAATTAGTCCCGGTAGGTTATGTTGAGCACGGTGATAGGGCTAGCAACCCTAGACCGGTGCAGGCAGGCCGCATGACGATGCGACAAGTGTGTGTGATCCGAGCAAACGACTTTTTAGACTTTGTATCTAGGGTCAATGGGCGCAAGAAGGGATGCGTGAGGGATTGTGGATTGTGGAATGTGGAATGTTGAGTATTGGATTGTGGTTGATGGTGGGTTGAATTATCAATGGCGAGGGGCAAGCCTCGATGATAAAACGAGATCAACCACTCACGAGCGAGTGGATGATTGTGATTTAATTCTTGATATGTTTGAACTATTATATACGTGATTAATATCGTTGCATGTGGGAATGGGGGTGATACGTAACCGAACTCACTGAGCAAAATAGTTGCTCATTATAGTCTTTGTTTTGCAGGTAACCCTAGTGGGATAGTAAGAGGGTCTTGAAGAAGCATTAGCTACTGGTGTAGACTGACGTAGAGATTTCTCGGGGTGTCAAAGTTTAATAATTTATCAACCTAATATCCTACGCTCAATCCCACAAGAGAATGGAGTCAATTGTAGTATTTTAGGATCGTCCAAGGATTCAGAGGCTTGTGCTAGTAGAACCTAAACAAGGAGAATATACTAAGGGTTCTAGTCTAGAGGGCGATCTAGTAAGAGATTGTCACGTGTCTCTACTAAACCTAATTAAAATCAAAGGTAACCATGATTGCACATAAAAGAAAGCAGTAACAAAATAACATAAAAGTATTAGCAAGCAAAGAGTAAACTTGGATCTAATCAAAAGAAAGATAGGATTTTGAGACAATGGTTATGGGTTCGTGTTCAAGATAAGGAAGAAATGGATTTGGGCAAGGCTTTATTAGAGGATCAAAGCTATTCCTAGACCAAGGGTCCCTTAATAATCGATCAATCCACTCTCGTGACAGAGATCTATTCACCTATACACACTACAAGGCTCAACTCTCGTTTGTTGCCCATCTAAACATGCATGTGATAGTAAATCTTAAGCCCATTTAGCCATCTAGCACCTAGGTAACATCCACTCTTATGGGCCCAAGTGAAAGACATAGATCTAGTTCTCTTAGACATTTCATCGAACACTTTCTTGGCGTCTTTAAGCAAGCAATAAACTTTGAAGAACTAAACTAGATCTAGTAGAATTCTATGCCAAGATCTAGCCTAAACATCTATTACAGCCTTAGATCTAACCCTAGCCTACCATATCTCAAGATCTAGGAAGGATCTACTCACTAAAAGTCATGGAAATCCAAAGACTAGAAATGGGTCTTTGAGCTCCCATGGTTTTAGAAGAATAGATCTAGAAAGAAAGATGAGAAAGATAAGATCCAAATCACTCAAAAAAACAAAGAGTTATTACAAGGTTTTTAGATCTCAAAACAAGGTTCAAGAAGTGTCTCAAATGTGTCTAAAAAGATTTCTCCTTGTTCTTGGAATATAAGGAGGTATTTATACTAAAGAGAGAAGAGAGGAAGCCCTAAAAAAGGGCATTTTGGGCAAAGGTAGTCAGCCATCGACCTCCAAGCTCGATGGGAGCATGCACAAGGTCGTTGGGGGCTTGCTTTTGGCAGCAAGGGTGTTTGTTGCTGGAAATGTAGGCATCCATCGACCTTAGGTAGCTAGCCATCGACCTTAAGGTCGATGGGAGCTCCGCTTTAGCAGTTTTGATGGCTTCTTGCTCCTCTTTGATGCCTTGTTGATCCCCAATTCTTCCATAGCCTTTTGCTCCTTTTTTCCTTGATTTCTTAGCTCCAAATCCACCTTGAATCCATCCCTAGAGCCTCCATAGATCCATCCATATTTGCACCTACAAAATGCAAAGAAAATGTATGCAAATGTTCCTAAACTAGACTCTAGACTCAAACTAATGCTTTCTAGGATTTAACTGCCATATATACAACCTAAAAGTGGATGAAACTAAGCTAAAATGAACCTTATTATGCATTAAAATATAGACACATCAACTCTCCTGGACTTGCCCTTTGCTTGTCCTCTAGAAAACAACAAAGATCAATCCCGAAAATGAGGTTTGCAAGTGGGAACTCAAAACCAAGATAAGAAAAGTAATGCCTTATGCCTAATGTCCTCAAGACAAGTAAAATGGTGGAAAGATCATATAAGAGCCTAAGTACTTCTATATGATCATCACAAGACCAACTCTTAGAGTCTAAGCTAAGCATCCATAGACTATCTCATCATCAATTCCTTTTTACATTCAATTAATCTAAGGCGATAGTTCTTTACTCATGGACAGTGTACCTATCCATTCAGTTTGGAGTTCAAAGAAGGATTTAATGTAAAGAAGTGTAAAAACAAGAGGGTTCACTCGATTTTTGGATTGGTTTCTCTCAAACAAAGTAGTGCAAGACACTAAGCAAAAGCAAGGTGGTAACCGAACAATTTATGCATACAAAGCATCTACTTCCTCTAATTGTTCCCATCCCGTTGCTTCCTAAGGATCTAGACACTTACTTGATATTCTACCCATCATAATCCTTGAAATCATAAGCTTTTTATTGAACCAAACTCACTCATTCTTTTTCTTTCTTTTTGTAGACAACTAGAGATTCTTAAATATTTTAAACTTCTAAGCTACTAACCTTCTTTTTGTATATCAAGAGCCACTATCTAATCACTTGGATTATTTGTTTCTTTTTCTTTTAAGGGTGGACTCTCTAAACTTTTAGTTTTCTAAGGTTAGAGCTTTAACTTTTTTCTAATCTCTAGTGCCTTGTTCTTTCACTTCTTTCTCTTATCTTTTTCGATTTTTCACCTTCTTTCTTTTTCTTATTTGAACAACCTAGGATCATATAAGCACTTAAGGAACATATACTTGACTCAATATTCACAAACCATTCCCAAGACTTAGACAAACCCAAAACCACAAAGATTTAAGACTCTAGTTAGCCTTAAAGTGAGGCTAACTCTAAGGAAGTATCCTCTTTGTCGTTCAACTCCAATTCATGCGGGTTTTTGCACGTGTGTGCACTTTCCTAAAGAGGCCTCACATATCAAAATGATAGGGTGTTTGAAGGAAAGGTTTAAGAATTCATAAGGGTAGGTTACTACTCTAAAGATGAGAGTAGCCATTTGAGCTAAGATAGAGTGGTATAAATGGATAGAACATAGCTCAAATTTAATGAATTCCCATGGTTAAGTATGACAATGCCCATAAGCAAGATGCTAAAGTTCATTAAAAATCCATCTTATATAGGAATTGATTCAAGATATAATCCACTTCAACATTCGCAAAGATCTTTCAAGTGGTCAATTCCGATCAAGGATTTTCCTAAGACTAAAAGCGGTCTAGGCATCATCTTACATCTAGTGAGGGCATTATTCATTAAGAAAAACTTATCCATCTATGAAGTAGTATCACCATTGTTCCCTATACAACATGCAATCCTATATGCTCCTACAAACTAAGTTTGCACAAATGTATGCAATCTACATGAAAATTTTTGAAACAAAATGAAAATGTTTTTGGTTTTTCGAAAATTTTTCAAACTTTTTTGGGTTTTTTATAAATCATAATTATCTACAATGCAAGACTCAATATGCATAAAAAGAAAAGAAAAACATCAAAACTAAAAATAGTATAAGTACTAAGCCCCTCCCCCGGACTCAAACTTCACCGTCTCGGTGAACTTTAAACCGTGAGAGTGACTAATAAAAATACTCATGAAAAATGAAAAACATGCAATGGTATTCATAATGGAAAGTAGGTGTACCTTTTAGACAACTCATATGAATGCATGTCTCGTGGATCCAATGGAGGAGTCGGATTCGTTGTTGCGCTTGGATCGCCTTGGCCTAGATGAAGAAGGGCCAAGGGGATGCTTTCCATGTCTCCTCCGGGATGGCTCTTGGAATGATGTTCTTGGTGGTTCCATTCTATACTCTTCTTGTTCCCGGATCACCAATGGCGGAAGAGTTACCGACATTCTTGGTTTTGTGAACTCACGCTTCGGGCATTCTTGAATATCTTCCACACTCTCGCTTGAGGTAGCATATTTGTTGTACCTCACACTTCTTTTAAAATTTCTTATTAATCACGAGAGCATATTTCCTTGGTTTTTTATGAACTCGGTGTGCTTTCTTAGTTCCTTTTCCAAGCTCTTCTCATATGGTATCGTAAGATTTGGCGGTGTATGAAATTGGCCGAGGAGTGAATGTCCATACACGTCTTGGTGTCTCTCTTCTTGGGGTTGGAGTGGTTCAAATAGCCTATGAAGTCTTGGTTCTCCTTGTGGTATGCTCCGTTTGTAGTAAAGGTGGCCTGGTAGGCGGAAGTTGATGTCCTTGTCCATTTGTGTCGATGTATGCTATGCATCCGGCATTCGAAGGTTACAAGCCCTCCATTTCCTTTCTTCTTCCATGAACAAGTAGATCACGACATCTCTAGGATCATAGCGAAAAGCAAATTGCCGCTCTACTAAGTAAAGCATGTCCATCTTGGCTCCCTCTTGGCGATTCGTGGTCCTTACATCTTTATCAACATCTCCACCTTCCCATTCATCAAGTTTGATTCCAAGGTAGTAAAACAATGGGGTAAGCATGCCTCCTTTCCTCGTGACAGGATGACTTGCTTTTCTCATATCCTCTGCATGAGTGAGTAGAATGCTTACGAACATAAGACCAAGATTGGTGTTGTTGCCTAAGCAATCCTCCCATTTCTTCCCATTTTGTCTCTTAAGTACCTCTTCAATCCTTAGAAAAGCAACTTCATATCAAGCTCGTTCATAATCTTTGGGTTTCCCATTGCTAGGTAAGTGTTGGCCACAAACTCCATCGCGTATCGAATTGACGGGTTACGGATCTTCGTTATTGTGGTCGAGCCTTTTATGTAATCCCCAAAGGCAATTTTCTTCCAAAGCTTACTCAAATCCAAAATATCCTCAAAATCGACTCCGTTCTTTGACGGGTCAAAACCATAGACCTCATACACTTCTCTTGTCGTGACTTGGTATTCATCGTCCTTTATTATAAAGGCAATGTACCCAAAGTCGTGCCCCAATTCTCCATCTCCTTGTAGAAAGTGTAGTGTAGATAGGAATTGAAGCGTTTGTTGCGTGAAAGACGGATGTTGCATCCGAAACAAACCCTCAAGTCCCATCCTCTTTAGCAATGTGCGAACATGGTCATGAATAGCCATCTCTCTCAACAAGCTTTCATCAACCCTTGGTGTTGCTTCCACCTTTGAAATATATTCTTCGTTCCTTGCTCGACCATGATTGGTAGGAAATTCGTGATGGTGCCATTCTTCTTTGGCACTTATACTCAAAAAGTATAGATAAAGTGAATTCAAAGGTTAAAGAAGAAAATGAATATGCTAAGGAGTTTAGCCTTGAACTGCTACACAAATGATAAGAATATAAAGCACAACTTCCCGGTTCTTAGAAATTTCGTAGGCCAATTCATCAATCTAAAGGCAATATACGCATGAGGAACCAAAATTCAAACACTCAAAGTTATGCAAAATTCGGCCAATACAAATTTTCAAACAAGTACATGCATTAGATTTTCACACTTTCCAAACTAAAAATCATGTGGAAGCTTACATAACTACCAAGTTCAAAATCCATGTATTATCAATTTTAAGAACATTTCTAAACTTATGCATGATGTGCACTTAATATAATATGCCTAAATTCATAATTATGGACCAAACTTCATAGTAGTAGATTCTAATTATGCACAAGCAAACCAAGCATCCAACAATTAACACCTTTCACTTAATGGAATTCAAAAATCAACTTTCCCAAAGAATCATCTCTTTGTCGAAAATTGCAAGACAAAGTACTCACTTAGAAATTTCCTTATATTTAGAAAGTGAATCATGAAACCATGCTCAATCAACACCAATTATACACATCAACCACAAAATT